>JAESVK010001301.1:2590837-2603789 GCA_017140935.1 Hamamelis virginiana
CTGGAAATGTTGGCTGACGATTTTGAGCTTGCGAATTAGGTTGAGGCGTCGACAAATCAGGTAGCGGACCAGCAGATACCCGTCTACGATCTTCCGTCAAAGATCCTTTGCCGTGTGATCAACGTCCATTTGAAGGTACTCTGTTTGGCTCTTCCCGCAGGAAAAAAACAGAGGATTTTGGGTTATAAGTTTTGTCGGGTTTGATATTATTCGTCGCCTGTCAGTGTGAACTGTGAAATGGCATCGTATGAAAGGGGTTTTGGTTTGCTAACCGCGTTTATTTTATCTGTATGTGTGTAGGCTGAACCAGACACGGATGAGGTGTTTGCCCAAGTCACTTTGCATCCTGTACCCGAAGTAAGTTTCATCTAATTGTTGTGATTTTATTGGACTTTATAGCAGCCGATGCAGAGTTGAAATGGTAAATGTATGATTGATGTGTTTCTCGACAGCCAGACGAGAATTTATTGGTAAAGGAACCTCCGCCACCTCCGCCGCCACGCTTTCACGTGCATTCTTTTTGTAAAACCTTGACTGCGTCCGATACGAGCACCCACGGTGGATTTTCAGTCCTGAGGCGACATGCAGATGAATGCCTTCCGCCATTGGTTAGTGTTCATTGTTTGAAATTTCCGTTCTTTTGCTTTGTTTAAAATTAGGGTCCTAATGGTGTTTTTTTTTTTCCTTTTGGCAGGACATGTCCAGGCAACCTCCGACCCAGGAGCTGGCAGCCAAGGATTTGCATGGAAATGAGTGGCGTTTTCGTCATATATTTCGGGGTAATGCCTTTTACTTTCTTTTGGCTTGTATCAAATTATTATTCCCCTTCTTGTGAGCAAAGCCTATAAGTGAAGATGTATTCTCAGTCCATCTGCTATGGTGGCTTGTTATTTTTCACTTATTTGTACAATTGGTAATATTACTACTTAAACAAGGAGGTGGCAGACTTTCAGGACTTGACGTGTATGTACAGCATTCATCTATAAAAAAGCTTGTGATCTGTTGTTTTTGCAGACTTGTGAGGGATACTAGAGTTTTTGGGGATTATACTGGCACGTTGTGGGATGTGTGTGTAGTGTATGATCTTGAAATGCTGAATTCCCAACGGAATGTCTCTTGAACCCCATTAAATCAATCTTATCCTCGCCATTTAATATGCACTTCGGAACTGTTTAATCCTGCATAGAATTCTGATAGTCAAGTAGCAAGTTAGGAATTTATGTTTATAGTAACAAAACAATAGGCTGTCAATGTATTCTAGTTTCTCTTGTTTAGCTTACATGATTATGTGAATACCAGGTCAACCAAGGAGGCACTTGCTTCAAAGTGGTTGGAGCGTTTTTGTTAGCTCGAAAAGACTTGTAGCTGGGGATGCTTTTATATTTCTCAGGTTTGTTTACTTCTTCATATTCATTACGCATTCAATGTTTGTGCCAGTTTTCATACATTTCTAAATGATCTAACACGAAACTTCCAGAGGGGAGAATGGAGAGTTACGTGTTGGAGTGAGGCGCGCAATGAGACAGCAGGGCAATGTTCCATCATCAGTCATATCCAGTCACAGCATGCATCTTGGTGTCCTCGCAACAGCATGGCATGCCATATCGACAACAACCTTATTCACTGTTTATTACAAACCAAGGTGAGTGATTTATTATATATATGCAGTGCGTTGACACAAATTAAACAAAAAAACCAATTAAAGGTTGGATATGTCCATAATTGGGTATGGGGATTGTATGTTTCGGTTGAGAGTTTTAATTTGCTGGAGGGAAATATTGCTGTTACTCTGGTTGGTTGAGTTGCTGCGAAGGAGCCTTGGACTCAAATCACTCGCATGCTGGTGGGTCTTATGTTCAAGTGTGATCGAGAATGATTGGACCTTAATTTTCATCACACCCATTGGACAGTTGAAAGCATGTATAGATCTTTTGATCATATCAATGTTCTATCCTTCCATTTAATATGTCCTGGCTTTAGACTTCAGCTATGTATAGATCTTTTGATCATATAAAAGTTCTATCCTTCCATTTAATATGTCCTGGCTTTTGACCTAAGCCTGTGCAAATTATCACGTGAGTGATTCAATTATTATTATAATACTACTGCACGGGTATGGTACTTATGCATATTATGTATCTACATGCTGGTACATTTGGTTTAGCGCCTCATTTATGGCAGACTGGTTTGGAGGTTTGCAGTTCTTATAATATATATTGTTTGTTATGCAGGGAAATGATATCAGATATGAAAGTACCTGTCTCTAGTTATTTTCCAATGTTTACACTATTTATCTGCCTAATCTGCTATAATAAATGTTTTGCTACAGGACAAGCCCCGCCGAGTTTATTGTTCCATATGATCAGTACATGGAGTCTGTCAAGAACAACTATTCTATTGGGATGAGATTCAAAATGAGATTTGAAGGTGAAGAAGCTCCAGAGCAGAGGTATGGCTACTGCTTGCTGTGTATTTCTTTCCCCCTTTTTTGCATTAAGTGACCCATGCTAATCATTTATGTAATTATTTTTTAAAGTTGTAGGTTACTAGCATTGTTTAGTCATGTTTAGTTTTTAATATTAATTAATATTGTAGGTTTACTGGCACCATAGTTGGGATTGAAGATTCTGATCCCAATAGGTGGCGAGATTCGAAATGGAGATGCCTCAAGGTATTATTTTAGCCTCTACATGACTACAACAATGTGTATAACTCTTCTTTAGCATGCTGAAGCGCATTTTTTCTTTATTATTCTTTTAGGTGAGATGGGATGAAAATTCCACTATTCCTCGTCCAGAGAGAGTTTCACCCTGGAAAATAGAACCCGCTTTGACCCCTCCAGCACTAAATCCCCTTCCAATGCCCAGACCAAAAAGGCCCCGATCTAGCATAGTGCCCTCATCTCCGGACTCCTCTGTTCTTACAAGGGAAGGTATAGTCTTACCTACACTGTATACATCTTGGTTATTTTAATCTTTATTTAGTTATTTGTAGTTGCTGAGGTCACAAAGGTCTTATGTTTTCTTGGACTTAGGTTCATCTAAAGTAACTGTAGACCCTTCACCAGCAAGTGGGTTCTCAAGGGTCTTGCAAGGTCAAGAATATTCGACCTTGAGAGCCAATTTTGCAGAGAGTAATGAGTCCGACACTGTCGAAAAGCCCATTGTGTGGCCACCTTCATTAGACGATGATAAGATTGATGTGGTGTCCGCTTCGAGAAGATATGGATCAGAGAACTGGATGACCTCAGGGAGGCATGAAGCGACTTACACAGATCTACTTTCTGGTTTTGGGATGCAGACTGATTCTTCCCATGGTTTCTGTTCAACCTTTGTTGACCAAACTGCAGCAGCTGCTGCTAACCTAATAAAAAAACATCCGACAGATCAAGAAGGCAAGATTAACTTGCTTGCTAGCTCATGGTCCGTTATGCCTTCTGCCCTCTCGCTTAACTTGTTGGATTCCAGCATGAAGGCTCCTGGACAAGGTGGTGACACACCTTATCTGACACGAGGGAATGTTGGATATGGCGGGTTTAGCGAGTATCCTATGCTTCATGGTCATAGAGTTGAACACCGGCAAGGAAACTGGTTGATGCCTCCACCGCCTGCATCTCATTTTGAGAATCCTTCTCATTCTAGAGACCTAATGCTGAAACCCATGTTGCAACAACAAGAGGCTGTGAAACCCAAAGATGGGAACTGCAAGCTCTTTGGTATCCCCCTCTTCAGTAACCCCATTACATCAGAACCATCCATGTCCCATAGAAAGAAAACCAATGAGCCAGCTGGTCGTATACATCTCGAATCACTCCAAGGTCGTGCAATTGAGTCTGATCAAAAGTACGAACAGACAAAGTGTTCAAAAGTGGCAGACATTTTACCTTCCTTAAATGAGCAGGATAAATCATTCCAAACTTCTCAGCCACTTGCGAGAGATGTTCAGGGAAAAATTCAGGGAGGTTCAACCAGGAGTTGTACCAAGGTTTTTCACTCATTTATTTGCATAATTGTTTGTTTTTCATTGAGATGTGGTAGCTATTGAAAGTTTTAAAAAGAACTTGCTCAATTAAATTGTGTTTGTTTCAGGTTCACAAGCAGGGAATCGCTCTTGGTAGGTCTGTTGATCTTACCAAGTTCAATGACTATGATGAATTGATTGCTGAATTGGATCAGTTATTTGAGTTTGGTGGTGAATTAATGGCCCCCCAAAAGAATTGGCTGATTGTGTATACTGATGATGAGGGCGATATGATGCTTGTTGGAGATGATCCCTGGAAGTGAGGATTCACTTTGCACTATTATTTAACGATGAATAGTATTTGTACTTGCAGTTTTATGTGATTTGAACGTTTTGGATTGCCTTTAAATTACTCTCAATTGTCCGTCCATCAATCTGTAGGTGTTGTCTTTGATCCAAGGCTTGTCATTTAACACATTCTTTTCTGTAAATTAGGGAATTTTGCGGTATGGTTCGCAAGATCTTCATATACACTAGAGAGGAGGTCCAGAGGATGAACCCGGGAACCCTAAACTCGAAGGGTGAGGAAAATCCATCCGTTGGAGAGGGCAGGGATACAAAAGAAGCAAAACATCTGCCTCTTCCTCCGACATCTAGTGCAGAAAATTGTTAGGTTTTGACTCCTGTGGTTCTAGGTAAGTTCTTGGATATATTCCCATGTTGGAAAAAGGACTTTTCTCGATGGAAAAAATGCCATCGGGGATACCAGTCCAACATGGTTTTACTTAACTTGAAAATGGATACGCCCTGGCGGCCTTGGATATTTTCTTGTCTTTTTAATGTTCTTTGGAAAGGAAAACTCGTGGTAATTGTGTTTGTGCTTATGTTATTTTCTTTTGCAGGTTTTTGTGCAGTTGAAGCCATATGCTAATACAGCCATATTAGTTCATTTGGATTAATCAAGACCGCCTGAAGAGGTCTTGGACCCCCATTTAGAGGGCAGGCTCGATGTTATCTTGCAGACATAGGTGGCCCGTATTTGATGCTTACCAATTTTGGACATGTTGTGGAGTTAGTATTTTATGGTGTCCAGTTATATATACATATATAAATATATGTATACCCGTATTTGCAGCAAGCAAGGCAATAGCGGCCTTGTATTCTCAAAACCATTCCTTCCCATGTACAGAGCTTTCCTTTTACCCGCTTTACCCAACCTTTTCATGTAAGTAAGAAGTTTAATACCATCTAGTAATGATCATTTTGTTGGTTTTCCATATTTTATTGTCTCCAATTACTCTGAGAGCACGGATTGATTATTGGGTGCAAGCCCACAAGGATACTGTCCCCATTGATTGAAGAGAATCAGCTTTTTCTTTCATGTATGGCAAAATAAGGTCTTATATAATGTGTCCTGAAACGCCATTGGAACATCAACAAAAGCTAGTTAGGGTTAAGGTCCATTGCAGTTTTGCTAATGGATTGAGGTGATGTGAACAACATTATATGAGATCCCCTTTCGAAGTGGAGGAATTGAAGGATGAAACCCCACTTTCTTTCAGAATAGGGCGGCTTGACGGATGCCCAATGCTTGGTGTTTTTTGACTTTTGAGTGGGGGGGCAAGTGGGGGAGGGCGATTGAACCGGTATTTAAAGAAGGAAATATTTATAAATTCTCGTTGGGAACAGGAAGGTCTCAATTTTGACTGTCCTCACTTGTTAGCCATCAAGTTCAATTTTTCGAATATCTGTCTGTAGATTACTACTTTTATCAGTCATTCCTGCCCTTGTTCTTGTGTTATACATCCTTTCAGAGATTACGTAGATCCAAGATTATGAGCTCAATTGTGCCACCTCTAGATTCTTGCCTCGAACCATCCATCTCATGAGTTTGTTAGTGTTTCAACTTTTTTAGCCCATGTTCAATCACACACCACTCATTCTAGCGCTTACATTTCGCATGTGTTTAACCCTAATTTTTTCTATATAAGAACCAACTGGAGCTGACTATTAGAACCATAAATAACTTGTTTTTGGAGTGTTACCTGTATTTGATCTAAAAGTCCATCGAGAAAAAAGCACAGTAATTCAAAAGGGTCATCTTATTTTAAAAGCTAAAAAGGCTGAGAATTACAAGTTTCAAAGTTTGATGGAGATTTTCAGTCTACCAAGCACCAACCCAAAGAAATCTCCAAAGGCTGAGAAACTACATAGATTTGCTTTGTAGCACACAATTTGAACTGTGGCCACTCCTTGGAGAAAAACAACAAAAGTACATAATTTTGATGCTTATATGACAGTTTAAGAAACCTACATAACGCCATGGAAGCCAGCTGAGTCCAAAAGTACCGCTTTGATTTGATCGGGATGGACATCTTGACCTTCATTGAATTGCTGAAAATAGAAAGGAATTAGTCATTTTTCAGAAAATAATCAGAGCATCTTAGTCCAAAAAAGCATTGTTTTAAAACCCGGACCGTTCATTGAATCGGAAAAGTTACCGGGTTAAGGGTCAATCGGTTCAACCGTCGGGTCAATCGGATTGAACCGTGGCGTCATAAATATATTATTTATTTACTAGAATAAAAGCTGTAAATGATTCAAAATATAATTTTTTAAAAATGTTTGTACAATCAATTCATATATTTGAATTTATGTGCAATCATCAAAATTGAAAATTGAAAATTACTATTGATCTATCTTTATTATATATATTTTTTAAAATGCAATATAAGAATATTGTATTATTAAATTGGGTGCTTGGGTTTCTCTTTGCTATTTGGAATTTTTTTAGACTAATTGCCATTTTAGCCTTCCTGGCTTTAACAGATTTAAAAAAAAAAAATTTGGACTATTTTAGTCATTTTAGCACCTCAAAAAAAAAAAAAAAAAAAAAAAAAAAAACAAAAAAAAAAAAAAAACGGATTGACCGATTTTTTAACTGGTTAAGCCGGTTCAACTACCGGGTTGACCGGTTTTTGACTTAAATGGGTTTTTGGGGGTTAAACCAACCGGAGAGGGGTTAACTCAAGTAGTTCAACCGGTTGAACCGGCCGGTCCGGTCCGGGTTTAATAACATTGCAAAAAAGTTAGAAAGAATAAAGTACGGGGTCTCTTCCAAAAGAAAGATATGATGACCTCAACTACTTGAGTTTTATCTTGAGAAAGTAAAAGTAATTGCATCTCAGTCTATGCACATTCAAAGCCACGAAAAATATGCAAGAATCAAACTAAATGAAAGATTTAGTTGGATGATGGCATTAAAAAGATGCTTTTGGATGGAATATGAATAGGAGAGGTTTATAAAAATGAGACCCAACTAATATGAGGCTAAAAGAAATTTTCAGATGAAAACAAGTAGGCCCAAAGCACCTCCTCGCTGCTTTGGTACGATGCAACATGTCAATTGAGACTCAATGCTGCTTTACAACATACTGTGAAGAACTTGATACGCATAACATATCATAAGGATAAGTGATAGAAAGGAAGTTTACCTCGGCTCGGAAAATATCCATGGCAAACCCGTTGAAACAGCTAATAACAGCTTGCTGAATGTCTAGCCCAAGGTTATCCAGAGCCCTCATAGTGGACAGCAAGAGACCTGGTCTGCGGCCACAAAACATGTGGATGTTTACAGCTCTTCCTTCTCTTAGCCTAACTTCAACCTACACAATACAACAATAAGATGTAGCAATTGTTAACTGTAAAATCTAAAGCTGCTCACCAAAATAATACTAGCTACAGAAATAAGAAAACAACTCAATAATTGTGGATTTCAGAGGCAAGCGACAGGAAAAATTTTACCCTTGCAGGTTGGCCATTTGGGCTTGCCAAAGAGCTTGGGCAAAGCTCTTCCTTGATACGACAAGGCAGGGTAGGTGGTGTGGGTGTCAAAGGGTGGAAGCTTGAACCAGGTGTCAATGAAGAGCCAGGAGGAGTCGACTCCAATTCATTATGAAGGTCGTTGATCCTCTGCAGGAGTTCCTTCAAGTACTCAATCGCATCCCCAAGGATTGAAGCCCTATCCATCTGACACCACAAGAAATGCAACATAACTCGCATGATATCATACCATTTTCACAAGGCGCAATTCAATTTTAAAGCTTCAAAAGCAACTCATTAATAGCTTCCACTGAACAAATTCAAGTCAGTTCAGATTCTGATAAAAAAACTTAATGAAGTTAAACAGAAAAAACCAAATGTAGAATATAAAAACTTGATCAGGAGTCTGTTTTTATCACTGCCTCAATTACCTGTTGAATGAACCCTTCTTTTTTTTCCTGATAGTAAGAATCAAATTCTGGACCACCCCACCAATCCAAAGGCCTTTATCATCACGCTAAGACAACTTTGGAGAATGCGAAAACTCTCACTTGGACAAACTAAGCTCACATAAGTAACCCACTGACCTCAGAAAACTGTAATTTCTATCCTAAATAGCAGAATTTTTCAGTCCAGGCATCTGGCACAAGTATTTTAAAACAGAAATTTCAATCATAAACACAAACAAAACTGAACTAAAAGCAGATTCCAAAAATAAAAAAAAAAAGTTTCAGGCACCTTCAATGTTGAATCTCCATCAAAATGTTTAAGATTTAACTCAACTGCACCTTGACCCAACCAAGAAAATTGACCCCATGAGTCAGCTTACAGTCTCTGTTCAACAAAATTGGAATTGGAAGCAGCTTTTAAGTTCTAAGACCAATAGGTTTAATCTGGCCTTTAAATTAACATCTTCCCAAAACATCGAGCTTTTTTTCATTTTTTTTTTTTTTTTTTCTTTATTTTTTTTTTATTATTATTATTTGCAAATATCTTCATTGAATTCTTGGGGGTCCTAAAATTCAGCATATCCTGTGTGGTTTTGATCTGGTTCAAAGTTTATCTGTCAATAAATTCTAAAAAATTTTAACTCTAGAAAACCTCCTCAGAATAAAAACACAGCTGTGTCCTCTAGGAGTAAAAACAAGAAACTAACACTACAGATAACCAAGCAAACAAGCCCAACTCCACACTCCACCTCAACACTCAAGAACCCATGAGCATGGTCTAAAAAAGGAAAATATTAGCAGAAAAAGGAGGGAGGGACTAGAAACAGAGGAGGGGTTAAAGAGCAGATGGGACCTAAAACAAGCAAACACAGGAGACAACCATTAAAGGGAAGAGAACCAAAGGTGATGAAACAAAAGCACTCTCATCATTCACTTTTACTTTCGAAGGCATTACAATAATAGAATTTCATTTTTATGCCTGTGTGGTCCAGGAAATTTTGATGACATATAAGAACACTCTACAGAGTCCATGTGATTGAATTTAATGCTGTCTTTCATATTCAATTTCAAAGGGCTTTTGGAACATTGTGCACCAGAAGATGCTGCTCATCAAACAATTATGAAGTGAAAAAAAAAAGGCTCTATGATTCTAACAACCTAAAACACAGCAGTAATTCATACTCAAATTCACAAGAAAATAGTGGTAATGAAATTCTTACCTTGCTAATCTTTGGGACAACAGACCTCAGCATGTAGAGCCTATCATTGAGTTTCTTCCTGCGGCGCCTTTCTGCCATCAAATTTTTAGCTGGGAGCCCCTTCTTCTTCCCCTTCTGATCTCCACCAGTAACAGTACTATTTGCATTGGAGCTATTTCCACCATTTTTAGCATTCTCCTCCATCTTACAGTTCTCTGTAAACTCATCAGAATCATAATTCAAACCCGACCCATCAAAGCTCGCGTCTTCCAAATCATCTACATTGCCAATCTTCCTCATCTTTTCATTCTCTTCGCCCATTTCCCTCTTCCCCTTATCTCCCTCAATCCCACTCGAAAGCTGGCCATTTTGTGAACCCAAATTACCACCATTTTCTGCTAAATTCTTCCGGAGAGCCGCTCTCTTCTGAAAGAGAGTAGGCTGTGCTCCCATTGAAGGGAAAGTTTCAAGGGGTCTCAACAACTTAGACCTATTAAGAAACAGAGTGTTTCCATTACCCTCTTCGAGACCCCGAAAACCAGTAAAACCGGCGGAGTTTTCAGGAAATTGTATCATACGGGTCGTTAAAAATTGGGGATTCGAACTCAAATTAGGTGCGCTTAATTGATTTTGGGAGCTCAAATCAGTGAAACCAGTCAAAACCCCACCTCCCCTGTTCATCAAAGTTGAAGCATTCGAAGCTTGGGTCTCTAGAAACCCCGGTTCGCAAGCCAAATCAAAGCCATGCTCTAAAGGGTTTGTAGAAACAACGTTGAGAAGTGAAGATAAAGTGGGTTTTGGAGGCAAAAAGTACTGTACCTGAGATGGGTCGAGATTGTTGAAAACAGAGGAAGATGGAGAACACGAAGAAGATGAGTCTACTGGGTGTAAAAGCAGAGTATCCGCTTCAGCAATGTTTGGTGAAAAAGTAATATCTCCAATAGCTGTATGGTTTTGAATACTATTACTAGTCACATACCATTCATCTTCAACTTCAAGCATAGATTTGAAGGTAGAGAGAGAACCCATGTCGTCCTTGTTCTCAGCTACACACCCATTGTTGTTATTGTTGTGGTTGTTTCTAGTCCACGAAGCTGAGTCATCGTCTTCTCTATCTCCCATCCACACGACGCCGTTAAGTCTCGAAAACATCTTGCTTGATTTTCTCTTGCTTGGGTTTTCTCAGAAAGTTTTCAGATTTATAAGTGTAGAGAGAGAGAGAGAGAGAGAGGGAGAGGGAAGAGGAGAAGGGAGTTACTTGTATAAGGGAAGCAAATTGAGAACGAAACGTTGCAGAAGGAAAAGGGCATTAGCTTTTCGCACTTTGCAGATTGTCCATCTTGAGAGGATTTGACACGCTTGCTTCGAACGTTACTCTATTTATATATATCTCTTGGTTGTATGTGATGATGATGATTAGGATAATCGTAATATCATCCCACCCGTAGAACCTATATATTGGTTCCCCCTTCTTCATCTTCCTCCACGTATGTAAAATAAACCCTTTTTTTTTATAATTAAAAAAAGAAAAAGAAAAAAGATAAGCATTGAGATAAGTACATGAAACTTTCATAACTCCTAAGATTAAAGATTAAGAAATTATTTGGAAATTTTAAAAATTGTGTATGACTTTTAAATAAGCCATATTCTTCTTTATTTTATTCATAACATTGGATAAATTTATTAAAAAAAAAAACTCATAAATAATGATAAAATCAAAATCTATCATACTGATCATCAATGAGACAGATTTTTATGATTTTAAAACAGTTTATAAAGATATCATTCGAGTCGTATGATAAAAATGTATGGTTGCATCTGATACATGAATTCGAATTGTTGTGAAGGTACTCAAGTTTATCTACCTAACCTACCAATTATAGTAAAATAATTTTGCATTGTGTTTTTTGCTATAGAATATACCCAAAAGAGAAGATAAAATTTCTTAAGATTGGATGAGGTTAGCCTGCATATCTTGACCCATTTAATTTTCTCAATTAGTGCAAAAAATAAAAGTCTCTTTTAATATATTTTTTTTCTAGACGATATACATCAGTAGGTTTAGTAGTTACTGATAATGAGGAGGAGAGTAACAAAAGGATCAAGAACTTCATTCACAAAAAAATGGAACTAAAAATCTCATCCCGCAGAGAGAGTGACATGAACCACATAGCTCTCATGTTCAATTGTCTCCATTAAGTGGAGTAGCCTTATTCTAGAGGGGAAAAAAAAAATGTAGATTTGGCTGGCTTGGGTGGAAAATTTTATTTTCAATAATGATTGATTTAACACCCTAACTTCTGATTTATTCTCAGCCATCAAACAAAAACAAAAGATAGGCCCAATTTTAACATTTCATGAACAGATATTCCTATTTCCATCAAGGAATATATTGCATCAAACCAAATCAAGTGAGAGAAATTAAACTTTGGCAAATCTTGCAGAATCAAGAGTCGGTAAGGAACACTAGCCTTCCATGAAAAATGATCATTATTTATGCTTTATATATCATCATTGTGGGCATTAATCCATACCATCTCACCAGCGTGTGAATTACAAATAGAATTATTCCATGTTAGTTTGGCTCCGGAAAAGAGTAAATGAATGAAAAAAAAAAAGTTCAGAAATTATATTAAAATGAATTTCTCTCTAAAATTTTTATTTTTATTTTTTTTCCTTTCTATTGCTCTTATGGAGGTCCAAATAGATGTTAAGGTTCTTAAATTTACGTGTGTGTCGCATACCGATGCCTAAATAGCACCAAGTTCTTTACTATTTTTGTGACTATGAAGAGTTTATTTATCAAGCATTTTAATTTTAATTTGGACTGAAATCACTACAAGTATGATTGAAGTTGTTTGGTAGAAAATGAATTTGGTCAGTTTTGATTTAATCGGTGTTTAATAGATATTTTTTCTATAAATTTGTTTAATCTTGTACAGAAAATAATTTTTTCAAACTAATTATGAGTTGCTTTCTTTTTTTTATTTTCAACACAAAGGAGGTAAATCTAACCTAATCTGGTTTTCATAATTTTCAAACAAGCAATAATAGAAATGAGAGTTAGTTTTCAAACAAGCTAGGTTAGCAGTAATACAAGATGTTGGGTAATTTGGTCATTCTGCTTTGCCATAGCAGAAGGTAAATGCCCAGGTAAGTGCAGGGTTTAAGTCATCACTGCATTGTACTTAATTGTGGTCCAAAATTGAAATTGTCATCTTCAAATCAAATGGAAAAAAAAAAAGCAGCAACTGCTGGATGCCTTTCTGACTAAACTCAGCATCACCTGTTTAAAAATGGAAACATGAGACCATGAGTCAAGTCCTAGTTTAGATTTAGTGATGTTAAAACCCCAAATGACCCAATGAATGAAGGGTGAGTTTTGGGCAAATTTTGGCACATCTGCCAGCCTAGTCAGCCAAAATAGCTCAAGTGTGTGACATACTACCCCCAAGGAGATCTTTCTTGGTTGCAAATAAAAGACAGTTTTGTGTCCTTTCTACTCTGCAAAATGTTAGGTGG
>JAESVK010001301.1:2603799-2668517 GCA_017140935.1 Hamamelis virginiana
TTACTTTCATGAAAATGTCATAATAAGCTTTATTAATTCATCATTGTGAAAGCAACCAAAACAACTTTGATAATATTCCCTCTCAAATTCTCTATTTGAATCTTGGAAAATAAGATGGAAACAAAATAAAAACGACATAATTAAATTGCTTATAAATAGATTCTTTTTGTGAATACTTACCAAAAAAATAAAAATCCCTTCGTGAATATTTTTAAACTTTTTTTTTTTTCCAATTTCTACCTATTTTCCAAAGTCCAAACCATCCATCATAATCTTTGAAAATGTGAATCTTTGACGATAACATTAGAAAAATGCTACTTCACCAGCATATTTCATCAATCTTTGACCACTCGTTTCATGTGGACGAATCGTATTTATGAACTTAAAATAAGTATTACGTTTATTGATATAAACCGCACATCACATAACATTATTGTCTCCTCAATCTAAAAGCGAGTATATTCCACAAAGACCCTTTTAACCCTAATTATAACATAACTTATTTTTTATAATTTTTTTTCTTTTGTTTACAAATATTAGAAAAAGAATGTAAATTAATTAAGTGAAGGAAAATTTTTATAATTTCAAATTTAGATACAAATTCTTTTATTTTTATTTTTGTTTTCCAAAACAATTAAACTCGCTTTCATATGCTAAAATTCAAAAACTCTCTCTCAAAATTAGAAATACATGATATTAAATTATAAAATATATTATGGTCACTCAAGAGATTAATCAAAATGCGCATAAGCTGGCCCGAACACCCTCGTTATAAAAAAATATATATATATTTTTCTCTCTATTCTTAGGTTTTCTCTATTTTGTTAATTTTAGAAAATGTAAAGTGACATTGTGAGTGAGAGAGAGAGAGAGAGAGAGAGAGAGAGAGGAGCATGCAGGGTTGCAAGGAGTGGGAATAAAATGGGAGCCAAGTTTCTCGTGAAGCCTTTATTGTTCACCGCACCTAATACCCAATCAATAATTACTTTACCTCATCCTCACTTCCTTTCAGGATCGGGTCGCTCAACGGTTACTTACCATCCCCTTACACTTGTCAGCTGTCATCTTCCCTCTCTAAACTTCTCTGATCTCTCTCAATCCCATTTCATTTTTATATTTGCCATTTTAAAACCTTTAAAAAAACAAAATAAAATAAAAATAAATTTAATAAAAAAAAAAAGTGCATTTATTAATTGGGTCCACTGAATCTATAGCATAATAAGAGTAGGCAAGTGAAATTTTGGACCACAATAAAGTGTAATAATAAATGCAGCAAATGCAGCAAATGCCCAAGAGGAAAGACAAGAGTGTCAAGAATCTTAAATAAGCTGCAGTTGGGCTGCTTTGGCTTCGAAGTGAAAGCTGTAATTAATATTTCTTGTGTAACCTCGTGATCTTGGACATAGAAGGCTGCCCTTCTTTCAGGGTTATTACCCCACCAAACATTATAGTACGTAAGTGGGTTTGAATTTCATACAGGCAGCTGATTGTCTTTCTCACATGAAAATGAAATCAAGAGAAGGGAGTTTTCGACTGCTAGTATTTTAAAATTTAAATAACTCAAATGATAATTGGACCGACTCTTTCTCAAAATGATAAAAATCTCATTGAATTTGCTAGAGATATAAACGGATTTTTGGTTACTAGTTTGTGTGTTTTAGAATTTGAGAAATGATTGGCTGATTGTCTCTCTCACTGACATGAAATCTGTAATAGAGATAGAATTTCAAGTGGGCAAAAGTGATAGTCCATTTAGTATAGTTTGTTCTGTAAGTTATTTTGGATTAGTGGTAACTAGGGTAGAATTATCAAATGACCCTGGGTTATCGAGTACTTAGCCTTAGCTATGTAAAATAACTTGCAAAATTTTCTTAAAAAATTCACTCTTTAGTATTAAAATAATTTATTTTCAAGTTAATTGTATAGTTTTATTCTCTTATTGGTTTTCCAAAAATTATAAATTTTCATGAAAAGGACAAAACAAATCCTAAAGCCAAATCGAAAGACAACTTTTCCTTATGCTTTGTTATAGCCTTTTTCTTCTGTTGTAACAAAATGTACCCTTTTGTTTCTTATTTTAAACTTTTTTGATATCTAATTTATGACTTTGTTGCCTTTTAGAAAAATATTCTTATGAGGGATATCCCATTTTAATTAAAATCAGTTAAAAACACTTGAGTCGTCGGATTGGAATCTTGAGATGAATCATGCATTAAGTGAATGTAAATCTAAGGGGTTGTGTTCTTAGCTGATTTTAGTTAAAATGAGGTATAGTTGATAAGATCAGTACTTTGTCTTTCAAGCTTTCTCTTCTTTTCCTTTTTCTTCTATGTATGTTTTTTGTACCAAATATTGCACTCTAGCAATAGGTAGGTCCTTTATCCAAAAATAAATAAAATAGAGGAAGAAATAGGTAGGTCCATTCACCTAGTTTTCATTACATCAAATGGCTTGTGTACTTTGAATTCCAAAACCTCCCCTTATAAAAGGCCATGGATATCACCTATATTATGCGGTAAGCAAAGTCGCAACAAAGTAAAATACGAAGATGAAATATGCACAATAAAATTAGATTTACGTGATTCAATTGGTCACTTACATGTCAAATACCAAGTTATAAGATATAGACAAATGACTGGTTTAAGTATCTAAGCGATCGGTGGCCTTATAGCCTAGTGATATCTCTCTTCCTCTATGTTAGGTGAGTTTTTGAGTTAGAACTCATATAACCAATTTTGTAAGTTACTATTCCAAGTTTAAAATCTCATATCAACTTTGACATAAGTTTGTCTAATTTTTAATTTTTTGAAACTAAAAATTTGATGATAGAACCCAAATGTGACTTTCCCAGTAATTTCTTAGTTATGTGAATCAAAGACTAGTGTCTTTTTGCCTAACGATAAAAACCTACCCCAATTTCAAATCTTCATAATACTGAGTTACTAACAAATATATATGCATATTTTTATCTAAGAACTGTCCTCTAAAAATGAGGATATATCCCACTGAGACTGAAGTGAAAGCTCGTAATTAGGGTCCACTAAAATTTAGGGTTCCATTACATGTACTAAAATCTGGTTTTTCTTCTTTGGTTTTAGTGGGCCCAAAAGCCCAACTTACAAAGTGGAATTTCAGCCCATCATGGGGGGTGGGTAAAGCCTAATCATGTTGGTACTGGTAGAAGGTACCAAACTATAGAGTCTCAACAAAAAAGTCCCCAGACCAATTTAGATTTTTTGGGCCATGAAGTGGAAAATTACATGGCAGCAGATTTCTAATCCTCTTAGTGGGCTTTACAAATTTCTCAACTAAACCTCCCAAAATTATTTGAGGAGGACTGTTCACAGTATGCCTCTAGCATCAGCATCTAACAGTAAAGAAATACAGTTTAGGTCCATTCCAAGTTGCCAATTGTGTCACTTGGTTGTTATATTCAATTGCTGCCATTTTAACTTACATTTGATAGAAAAATTAAAGGGGATGGTTGAATTTGGTTACTTGTTAACTGAATTGAAATACCCACAATATAAAATCATTTTATATATGGTGCTCAAATAGACTCACTTAATGCTATCAAAAATACAATAAATTTATTTCAAATTATTTATGACCCGTATAAGTTATTACTTTCCGTTTTTTTACTTTTAAAAGTGAAAGAAATAAATAATTTGAATGAGAAAATTATCGATTGTTTCTTTTAAAAGTTGAGATAGTAAGTTTTGATATTTTGTACAGGCTCAACTTTTAAAAGAAACTATCAATATTTTACACAGTCTACTATAAAACTGTATTTTTTCTACTTTTAAAAGTGAAAATAGAAACTCGTAACTTATCCAAATGGACTCTTAATTTCTATAAAATAACCACACCTCCATAAGTCGATAACATTATCAATGATCCAATTCTATTGTAAAAGTAAGAAGAATAGAATAAAAGAGATAGGAGAAGAAAATGGTGTCTTGCATATGTCTTATTCAAGGGGCCTAAGTCCTCCTTTTATAGGCTTACAAGATTGAATATGGAGAGACAAATGGGTATAGGTTACAAGCCTTAAAGGTAGAGGGGGTTACAAGCCTTAAAGGTAGAGGGGGTGTTACATAGGTAGAAGATGGGTGGCAATCCACCAAATTTACAATATTCCATTTTTTTCCTCTTATTTGTCTCTTTATTTAGATTGGGAACATAGTGGTGTAGATCATGTGTTGAAACTTGAAATTCTATTTAGAGATCACATATCGACACAAGTCCAAATGGGATAACCAAACACCCTAAATTAGAGATGTGCCTTAAACAATCATAATTTTCTGCACATTTTTGTGAGTTACCCCAATCCTAAAAACTCTTTTGACATCTATGCCATCTTTAACTATTCTACAATTAATTGCGAATTTTGAAATTATAAAATGCTGTTTAATGACACTTTCACCCACTTTTTGGTATTTTTTACTATTTATTTATAGTAAATTTCTTTATGCGTAAAATAACTAATTTTGAAAATATTATGGCAGTAGGCAACGTTTCTAATTTATTACGGCAGTGGACAATGAGCTAAATTTGTGTCCCCTTTGCCTCTCCAATGGTCAAAAACTTGAGAAAAAATTCAAATTTTCTTAGGAGTCCTTACATTTATTTGCAATCCCTGCTTTTTTTTAACAATCTCCACAACCCAAACCGAACCAACACATCTACCACAATGGTCATTCGAACTAGATTTAAGGGGTGTATCAAATTTCTTGAACAATGCACCCATCAAATTGGTCAACTCAGTTGTCATTCTACTAATTAATGTTAATACCCTCATTACTTGCTAACCAGCGAAATACTTATTAATAACCACTTCATTAATGATTAATAAAATACTAATTAAAATATTAGAAGAATACTAAGTTCTAAAATATACTTCCTTCTTCATTCCAACGAATCCAGCATTAGTATTCTTTTAATCTTTTAAGGAGAATGATATCCGCACTCCACTGGTTGATCATTACGCTCCACACTCATATTAATAAGGAAAAAATTCCAATTTTGCCCTTATAGCAAAATCCCACTCATTTTAATGTATTCTGCATTTCCGTCGGGTTAATTGCAGATCATATTTTGAAAAATCGATTATTGAATAAAACACCAATCTAATGAAAGTCACGGTTGCCGAAAATCACTGCGATCTAACAATCGGTTTTTGAAAAATCTAACTCAAATTCGTGACATTTTGAAGAACCAAAAAAAAAAAAACACAATTTTTTTATTACGATTTTTTTCAAAATCGACTATTGGATCATTGTGATTTTTGGCAAACACAAAGTGATTTTTGCCCTATGAAAAACTGTGTTTTTTTTGTTCTTCAAAATGTAACAATTTTGTAGTCAATTTTTTTTTTTAAAAAAATCGACTATTGGATCATCGTGATTTTTGGCAGCCATGACATTCATAAGATTAATATTTTATCCAATATATGGTCGATTTTTCAAAATATGATCTATAACTGACCCTACAAAAAGTGCAAAACATATTAAAATGAATGGAATTTTGTTATAAAAGCAAAATTGCCATTATTAATGTTAGTGTGGGGCGCGGTTAAATACCCGGTGGAACGCAGATATGATTGTCATTTTTTAATTAGGATTTTATTAGTCATTAATGAAGTGGTTATTAATAAGTAATTGGCTAATTAACAAGTAATGAGGGTATTAACATTAATTAATAGAATGACAGTTGAGTTGATCGATTTGATGGGTACGTTATTCAATAAATTTGCTGGGCCTCTTAAATCTAGTTCAAATGTCGTAGGTGTGTCGGTTCGGTTTAGGTTGTGGAGACTAGTAGTTTTATTGGGGGTGAGGATCACTAATAAACATGGGAACTCTTAAGAAAATTTCAAATTCTTTTCTCAATTTTTAACCGTTGGAAGGACAAAAGGAGTACAAATTTAGCTCATTATCCACCGCCCGTAATAAATTAAAAACGGTGCCTACTGTCAAAATATTTTCAAAATGGGTTATTTTTCACGTAAAATGCCCAATAATTTTCTCTCTCTCTTTAAATTCAATAAACCCTCAAGACTCGAGTAGTATTTTATCATAAATTCAACCAAGTGAACACAAATTTAGCTCATTATCCATGACACTTTTTTGAATCAAACTCAACTTCCAAACAAGTGTTGGATGTCGAGATTAAGGGCAAGGCTTAGGCCATCCCAACTGTTTTGCAAAACCTTTATGCTCCGTTTGATAGGAGGGATGGAAAAGTGGAAGGAAGAAAAATAAGAGGGATGGGCTTTCCTTCCTCAGGGGAGGGAAACCATTTTTCCTTCCTGTGTGTTTGGTATGATGGATGGAAACGTAGTTTCCTTCCTTCCATGTGTTTGGTAAACAAGGGGGAGGGAAATGATATATTGTATTGAATTACAATTTTATCCTCTCATATTCAAATATATTTTAAATGCTTTTAATAATTTATAAAAATATTAAAAATAATTTGGAAGCCTTCACGTGTGCGCGCGCACATGTGTGTGTGTATATATATATATATAAAACAGTGGGCGTGGGCATATATGTATAGGTGCTTGCTTGGAGAATAAAGGGGGGCAATTGTGGGTTTTCAAAATGTTTAAAGGGCAAAAAAGTCATTTCACCCCATAAAACATAAATCCCTCCACTTTTCCGCCCAACTTTGGGCGGATGAGAAGAGGCTCAAAATCCCTCCCCTTTTCCTTCCCCTTTTCCCTCCCCTTTTCCCTTCCCCCCATACCAAACACACCCAAATTTACACTTCCCTCCACTTTTCCCTCCTCCCCTTTCCCTCCTCCCACTTTTCCCTCCTACCAAACACAGCATTAATCCAATTGCTCAAATGGTTCCTCATAGGGCCTATTGTCCAGTCTTCAAGAAATTACCCACAGAAGAGCCATTCCAACCTGCCAATTGTGTTCATTGGTTGTTATATTCAATTGCTCTGCCATTTTAGCTTACATTTGATAGAAAAATTAAAGGGGATGATTGAATTTGGTTACATGTTAACTGGAATTACCCGCAATATAAAATCATTTCATATATGGTGCTCAAATAAAAATGGTACCATAAATACAATGAATTTATTTCAAATTATTTAAGATCCGTTAAAGTTATCACTTCCAATATTTTACTTTTAAAAGCAAAAAAATGAAAGTTTTGAGTGTGCACATTATTGATTGTTACTTCTAAAAGTTGAGATAACAAGTATCGGTATTTTTTACTACATCAACATTTTTTTTTTTTTTGTTTTCATTCTAGTCTTATTTCTTATTTGAAGTTATTTTTATTAAGGCACCGTTTGAATTTACTTTTTATAAGTGCTTATTTGATTTTAAAAGAAAAAAAAGCAAAAAATAAAATAGCAGTGTTTGGTTAAAATTTTATTAAGTACTTTTGATTAATTAAGGCACCGTTTGGATTTGGTTTTTATAAGTACTTATTTACTTTTAAAAAAATTTGCAATATGTAATTTCTTAGAAAAAAAAATTAAAAAAGCAAATAAGTACTTATAAAAAACAAATCCAAACGGTGCCTAAGAAAGCAAAATTACCCCTTTAAGCAAGAAGCAAATCAAAATAGCTTTTAAAAGCAAAAATCTAATAACAAATTGAAGCTCTGAAAAAACCCGACGCTCATCCTCTCCACCCGATGCTCATCCTCTCCACTTGAAACTCGACTCTCGAGGTATGCACCGTCTCTCTCTCCTCTCTCTTTCTTTCTCCTCTCCTCTCTGCTGTTCTCTCTCCTCTTCTACACTTTCCAGTTCTACTCTCAAATTTGATTAGTGCTTACGTGATTTGACTACCGTTAGGGTTTTCATCTGTTCATGAACAGTCTGATTAAGCTTCAAAAGGCTTAATTGTACTTTCTGATTAACGTCTGATTCGTGTATGAGTAGCATCTGCATCGGCCACCATATCTTCCAATATCAGGTACACGCCATCTCTTCCATCTGATTAGGGCTTGATTTCTCTCACTCACTCTCTATTTAGCGTCTGATTGGGATGAAGTTTTAAATCGTTCAAAATAGCAATGATCTCCACTACAAGTTTGCAATACTGATTTATTTTCTCATAATTTTGCATTTTGCAATCTCTCTCTTTTTTCCCCCTATTTTCCTTCATTCTTTGATTAATATATTTGATTGAATAAATGGGAAAAATAGAAGATGCAAATGAAACTTAAAATGAAATGATTCCACAAAGCTGTTGACAATTTTGGGAGGATTAAGAAGGAGAGAGGAAGGTAGAGCAGAGAACAAAAGCAAATGCAGTGGGTAAAATCTTATGTCAAATATCTCTTGCTGAGGAGTTGCTTGATATTTGTTGGGTAAAATCTTACACAATATATGTCAAATATCTCTTGCTGAGGATTAAAATTTTGTTTGATTTTGATTTATTATTATTATTGCTTATCCTAATTCGAAAAAATATTTTTTGCTCGAAAAAGAGTTTCTCGAAAACATTCTCCACCACAAATTTAAGATTTCTATTTAGAATTTTTTCAGTTGTAAATAAAACATTGGAGATTAATTATGGTACCTTAAATTTTCCTTTTGAAATCAATGAGAATAATGACAAGAAAGCCTTTCGACCTAGCTACAAAAAGATGATAATCTCTTTAAGGTAGTTTCACCTAACGGCCCTTGCCTATTTTTTCAAAATGTTGAGGGGTTGGTACTTAAGAATTGTAACCAAACACACTTGTCTCACAAGGCTAATATACGGGGTCAACATGAGACTTGTAACCAAACACCCATCAAATGAAAAGCAAATTAATTAATTTGATTTTGATGAATATTGATATGATTGGATGAGATCAAACTATAGAGAGAGTGAGAGAGAGAGAGAGAGATGGTGGTCGAATTGACAACAAGGCTAGGAAGAGAAACGAAGGTTGCCGACCCCAAGTGTGATGATATTTTACGGTAAAGCTCATCATTGATATGGCCAAAAAATAAGAGGGCGTACTGATTACAAGTTTTGTGTTCCAAAATACTGGCCTTTTGTAGGAACACTCTTCGAAGAGAAAAATCTATAGGTGTTGGTCTCGTGTACGCCTGTGCTACAGCGACCTATTGACGTTCGAAGTTGTAACTACGAGCATCACTTTATGGCCGCAGATAAGGATGTACGAGGGATAGGGGCAAATTAGGTAGACACTGAAAATATACTGGGATAATATAAATTAAAATGATACCCTAAGGATTACACTAATAGATAATTTTGAAATACATATTAATAAAAATTGATCTTGGAATAGATATTATATTTAATTATTTATGCATGTCATATATGCCAAAATTTACAATGACCTCACGGGTTGGTTTTCTGAAAATGTCATTGGAAAAAATATGATAGTTTTCGGTAGTGATAATTTTTTATAATCTATATTTTGAGATTTTGACTTTGGATTGCCGCAATTCTTTGCTATGCACGAAGTTCTTAAAAAGAATATTTAATAATCAATTAATTTTTCAAAATACTTATCTCATAATTATCTAATACTCCTTCCATCCTACAAATATAAGTTTTCTTTTCTTTATTGGCTGTCCTAAAATGACAGTCTATTTTGAAAAATCAAATTATATTTCTTTTAACTTTTCTATATTACTCTTTATTATTAAAATAATACCTTGACATGACACCAAATGACAATTGTAGAAAAATGACAGTTTTGAAAATAAAATATAAAAAAGATCACAAATCAATACATTAATGGGTTTTCTTAATATGCGTGTTTTTTGGAAGAAGCCTATTTTAATGGGACGGAGGGAGTAGCTTCATGCATGTTTACATATCTTATGTAAGCATATGCTTACAGGATCGGGATTGAGAAGATACATAATTTCGATCTTTATTTAAAAGTCTTCTAATCACTTCTAAACAACTTGAGGATGGGTTACAAATTTTTCTTATTAAAATTGATTGTGTAAAAAGTTATGAGGTCCTAACTTCTATCACAATCATTTTTAATATAAAAATTTTGATAAATGAAGACATACTGAACATGATTCGAAATACTATATATAAAGAAATAATTCACCAAGAGCGATTTTAGAGAAAAAACTAATGTAAATTTTTTTTTTTTTTTTTCTTGTTAGTACAAGGAAGAACATCAGTTATACAATTAACACTGTGGCTCGAATTCGAGACCTTATAAAGTCCAACCTAACCCCCGACCAATTGGGCTAGCATTAGTTGGTAAATAAATAATCCTTCCAATTACAGAAATATAGCACTTCATTCCATCAAATTATAAAATCTCAGAAAATTTTGTAAAACTAACTTGTAGGTTATTGTACATATAATTCAAAATTTATTTCTTCAATTTTAAAAATTTTGTGAAACTTGCAATTTTTTATTTTTCCTCCAAATTTTGGGCATTGAAGAAAATCAATTTAGCCTACAAGGCTACAACCTACCAAATGAAGTTTTATGTGCGCAATCACCACATGGATGATTTGATTATTTATTATTATCTATTATCAATAATATATTTGAAAGTGCACCACCTCTCATGGCTCCTCACAAATATAAGGCCCCGCCGCAAAAAGACAGGCATTGACTATTGGACTATTGGACTATTGTTAAGATCAGACGCGGTGGAGGCGTCAGTGACGTTGTTCACTTCAAACTCCCGTATCGCTACCTGTCTCCCAAAATTATCCGGTACGTAAGCAGTCTATGAAAGTTGATCGTATCGTATAGAATACAGTAGATTATAATACCACGAGACATATCTTCGGTGAGAAGGTCAGAACACCGCCTATTATCGTCCACACCTCTCTATCCTTCCAATCCGGCCGACCATATAAGCGCTCTCTCTCTTCCGTCTGCTGAAGAGAGACCTTAACCCCCCCTTCTCTCTCCTCCTCCCCTTCTTTCTCTCTCTACAACTCTTTTCTTATTCTTCTTCTTTCTCTGTTATTCAATCTATTAAACTTCGCTTCAGCTTGTTCAGGTAAAATTTTGTAATCTTATGTGTTTGTCGTTATTTCATATGCGTGTGCGTTCATGGGTTTGACATATAAGGTGTTGAAATTAGGGTTTTGGGTTGTGTTTTAATCTCAGTTTATCCGTTTATTTCAGCCCCCGAAATTAGGGTTTTTATTTTTTATTTGATTCTTCAGATTGTCACTTTTGTTTCTATTGGGATGCTAAAGCTTTGACCTCTGTACTGGTGGTGTTCTGTTGAATTGATTGATTCTCGATGTACAGTCATAGATACCAACTCTTGTGCTCTTTATATCTGTATCTCTCTATATATATATGTGCCATGGTTGTGCTATTTGTATCTTCTTATTGTGGATAAGGGTTCCGTCTTAACTGTTAGTCCTATGAAAAGCTTTTGCTCATTTGTGTTATAATTCGAAATGTGTATATAGATATTGAACTTGTTTAGTTTTCTTCTGCATGTTCCATCTTAAGAATTTATCTGTTTGTAAACAAGCAGCTCAAAGTATTGTTCCCCTTTTACTGTTGTTCACTGCCCAAAAATTTCATTGGCTTATACGCACGTCAAATTTTTGAAGTTGAATCATAAGTAAAGACCGAAACCCCAAAACCCTTATTTGCTAAATTATTTTTTTTAAAAGAGATATATTAAGAAAGCATAACATTTTCTTGTTACCTCTTGCATGTAGATGTAATTTGGTTTTAATTAGTTTTGAATTTCTTAAAACATGCCCGCTCCGAATGCAAATTTCTTCAGTTTCAGTGTGTTTATAAGCTAGTTAGAGTTCCTGAAATCAATACATGAGTGCATGAATATTGTTTTATTAAGCAACACAAGCATGAATATATATCCATGCGTGCAAGGCTCAGTTCACCTGTTTACTAAGTTTTTGTTGTAAATGCTGTAGGTCTTACCAGACCACGTCTCAGTCATGACCTTTGCCGATTAAGGCATTAAACACATCTTTATCATGTGTTAGAACCTAAAGTTCTTCGTGGTCATTATGCATCTTTTTTATTTTTTAAGCCTGTGTATGCTTCTTTGATTACTTGTCTTTGACTGCGATTGTATAATTATAATTATTTGCACCTTGACCATTTGTGGACTCAGTTTGGACAAGGCAGGGTTATTTGTCTATTTGCACAGTTGAATTCTTCTTTGTATAATAGCTCATGTGTATATTTTATTGTATCAGTTTCTTACAACCCCATGCTTCTGAAAACTATGTTAATTGGGTAGACATAAGAGTAGGGGTGATTGAAAGCTAGTTTGTCCATGAACATTTGCATGCGTACTTTCTTGTTGTTTTCTACCTTTCTTTAATTCAAATCTTTGTGTGATTATTAGAAGGACATTGTAAGGTGGTATTATAGTAAATAAATAGATTTTATCATCTGATGTGAGATCCAACTTAATGGCTTCGATGCACTGCAATTGTCTGGAGGACATAATTGTTCCAACACATATTTATTCTCAATCCTCTTTCTTCACTAAGTGCATTTTTGTTCTGATTTGCTTCTGTACGGTATGTATATGCTTACATTAATAGCAATATAGAAACCAAGATTTCTTTCTTCTTCTTCTTTTTTTTTTTTTTCCTTTTTTTTTTCTTTTTTTGAAGAGGATTATGATAATTATGTTTATTTTGTTACCCTTGCATCTTTGTTTTTTTTTTTTGTAAACACTTGTGGTCGGTTTCCAACCCATGAATCTTTGTGTCTTATTAATTTTTGAACTAGTGAGTGATTGGTTATTGTTCGATAGTTAAGCATTGTGTTGTATGCAAAGTGGATACTTTATTTTTGGCCTTGAAGTTGATATGGTGAATGTATTTTCTTCATTTTTGTTCTTATGGTATTGCCAATAACCTGTGCCATCACTTAATGCAGAACACCTGGTGGGCATCATGGCTAGGGTTCTTGTTCAGTCAACAAATGTCCCTGCTTCAGTTGCTGGTCAAAGGCATGGCCAATTTCAAGGATCTGGGAAAACAAAAAGGACTGTCAAAATGATGTGTAGCTTACAAGCACCTGGATTAAGGATTAGAGGTTTCTCTGGATTGCGTGGTTCCAATTGTTTAGATAATATGGTAAGATCTGGCCTTGATTTCCATTCCAAGGTGGCATCTGCAATGTCTGTCCAGCGAGGGAAGGCTAGCCGATGTGGTCCTAAAGCCATGTTCGAACGCTTTACAGAAAAAGCAATTAAAGTAATTATGCTTGCACAAGAGGAAGCAAGACGGCTTGGTCACAACTTTGTTGGCACAGAGCAGATTTTGTTGGGTCTCATTGGTGAAGGCTCCGGTATTGCTGCTAAGGTTCTTAAATCTATGGGAATTAGTCTTAAAGATTCACGTGTAGAAGTGGAGAAGATAATTGGAAGGGGCAGTGGATTTGTTGCTGTGGAGATTCCATTTACTCCTCGTGCGAAGCGGGTTCTGGAACTCTCACTGGAGGAAGCCCGCCAACTTGGTAACATTTTTGTTATTTTATTTATTTTTATTTTTATCACAGTAACTTTAGAGCTGCTAATGAGCAAATTCCGGGAAAGGCCCTTCGTTTTTTTTAATTCTTTTTTTGTTTTTTTTGTTTTTTGTTTTGTTTTGGTTTTGGTTTTGGCTTTGGCTTTTGTTTTGTCTTTTAGGCCCTGTGAAGAGCCCGTCTGTCTTGACTCTTGAGGACTAGTTTGCCTACTAGAACACGTATCATTTCTTTGTTTCTTTTCTCTACTGTTTCTTTTTTAGAGAATGTCCTGATTTTTCCATGTGACCGGTCTACGGTATATATTTCCATTTTCTTGGCTTTCCATTTGAGGAAGCGTTAATTATAAAGTATCCCAAGTTATAAATCTTGTCTTACCCAGACTGTATATTTATATAATTTATAATTAAGAAAGTATATCTATAAGTTGACTAATATCATTGTTCTTAAATTTTGCAGGGCATAACTATATCGGATCTGAACACCTGCTTCTTGGATTGCTTCGTGAGGGAGAAGGTGTAGCAGCCCGTGTTCTTGAGAATTTAGGTGCTGACCCAAGTAACATACGTACACAGGCATGCATTACAGCCTTATTCATTTTTCATGTTGATCCCACTATTCCCTTTATGGCATACCTTTGATTTTGATAATGAAGAGTGACCAGTATATATTTTTTATTGGAGTAGGTTATTCGTATGGTGGGTGAGAGTACAGAAGCTGTTGGTGCTGGTGTTGGAGGAGGATCCTCTGGCAATAAGATGCCGACATTGGAGGAGTATGGCACTAATTTGACTAAGCTGGCAGAGGAGGTAGTTTGCAAATCTTCTACCTCCTTTATGACATATTTAGTCGAACTGTGCATTTTTTGTGTAAAGGCTGGTTTCTAAGTTAACTTTCATGCCTTTTTAGGGTAAATTGGATCCTGTTGTTGGAAGGCAGCAGCAAATAGAACGTGTTACCCAAATTTTGGGTCGGCGGACTAAAAACAACCCCTGCCTTATTGGAGAACCCGGCGTTGGGAAAACAGCAATTGCAGAAGGTCTTGCTCAACGTATTGCAACTGGTGATGTTCCGGAAACAATTGAGGGCAAGAAGGTGAGTACAATTTCTGGTAGATATTAATTAGGTCATCTAGGCATACAGAGAAAAATTGGTTTAAGGCTAGGTGACATGGGTTTAGGTTGTAGGAGTTACATATGGGTGTGTCAGCATATATAAGAGTTGAACATGTTCAACGTGATGTCTTAGGATGCTGACAATTTTCCTATGTTTGGTGAAACTAATGTGGACCAACTCTTGAAGTGATATAGATTAAAATAAATAGATTGACCAAAAAAGTTGCTCTGTATTTTTATGTTCATCTGCATATAGGTTACACAGTAGTTATTGACATGCAAATGATCTATTTGCATTATCTTGAAATTGCTTTATAGTTTGTGCGGGTATTTTTAAGTGGGATTCTCATTGTGATGAATAACTGTTATAATTTTTTCTATTTGTGTGATTTAGGTTATAACCTTGGATATGGGTCTTCTTGTTGCTGGCACAAAATATCGTGGAGAGTTTGAGGAAAGGTTAAAGAAGCTTATGGAGGAAATCAAACAAAGCGATGAGATAATCCTATTTATTGATGAGGTGCACACTTTAATTGGAGCAGGAGCAGCAGAGGGAGCAATTGATGCTGCGAACATCTTGAAACCTGCTCTTGCTAGAGGTGAACTTCAGGTAAACCCAAATAATTTAAATTTTACTTTTTCTTTTCTTTTCCCTTCACACCATGAATATCTTTATGATGAAAATAATAAATGTTCGAGTAATTTTAAACCTTCTTATTATATCATGTTATTGTAGATGGTGGAATTACTGCATATTAAGTCTTGCACCACAAAGCATATGCCACTTCCAACCAATAAATAAGTAAATAAATGGAAAAATGGCATTGCTCATAAGAACTTTAATTTGATTGCTTAAAATTTAATAATCTAGACCTCCATATGACCTTATCTTAGCATATGTGGTGTTCTAGTGGATGTCGCCTGTGCCTTGAGCGGTTGAGCCCATGCTTCAGTTGATACTGGGATTCAAGTTTCTCCTTCTGTATAATTTTCAGTTGATGAGTAGTCAGAAATCATACCTCCATGAGCCCTATTCGTTATACTCCATTTGGGAATTTGGATTGTCTTAGTTCTTGTTTCTACAGATGATTGAGAACTTGTGTTCTTGATTGCTATGTATTCACATCGTCAAACTATCTTGGGGTCCGCAACTGATCCAACAGCTTAAGAACCGTCTTATCTCTGCCCGTTTAAATGGTTCCAGAAGGGGAAATAGAAGCATGGTCAACATTTTAAATTATTTATGCATGAGATTGAATTATACCGGCACCGTTTGGTTGAACTATTTAAAAGTTCTTGTTTTAATTTTTTGCTTTTTTAAAATTAGCAATATTTGATCTCTTAACAAAAAATCAAATATTACCTTTTAATTTTTTAATATTTTTTTGCCTTTTTGCTTAGAAATCATGCATTGCTATTTTGAAAAATAAAAATAAAAAAATCAAATATTGCTAGGCACCGTTTGGATTGCTTTTTATAAGTACTCCATCCGTCCCATAAAGATAGGCCTCTTTCAAAATGATACGCATATTAAGAGAACTCATTAATGCAGTGATTTGTGATCTTTTTTACCTTTTCTTTCCAAAACTACCCTTTTTCTACAATTGCATGTGGTGTCATGTCAATACATTCTTGGAATAATAAAGGATAATATGGAAAAGTTAAAAGAAATATAATTTGACTTTTCAAAGTGGACTATCATTTTGGGACAGCCAAAGAAAGAAAGAAGGCCTATTTTTGTGGGACGAAGGGAGTACTTATTTCCGTTTATTTATTTATTTTTTAAATTTGCAATATTTAATTTCTTAGCAAAAAATTAGAAATGCTTTTTGATTTTTTGCTTTTTTCAAAATAGCCTTGTATGATTTCTTAACAAAAAAGCAAAACAATTATAAGGTAATGTTATATTTTTAACAAAAAAATCAAATATTGCTAATTTTAGAAAAGGAAAAAAAGTACTTTTAAAAAGTTAAACCAAACGGTATCTAACTTTTAAAAAAGCAAAAAAATACTTTAAAAAAGTTCAACCAAACGGAGCCTAGAATCATGGCATTGTCCACTCCTTCCACTCCCTAGTCTGTGTTAGTGTGATCAAAGTAGTTTAAAGCTTTAAGATTTATAATTTATGGCAAAAAGGTCTCAGTTTTATCTCAATTGTTGCAGTGTATTGGTGCTACAACACTGGATGAATACAGAAAGCACATAGAGAAAGACCCGGCCTTGGAAAGACGATTCCAGCCAGTCAAAGTGCCTGAACCATCTGTGGACGAGACCATACAAATTTTGAAGGGGCTTCGAGAACGATATGAAATTCACCACAAGCTCCGTTATACAGATGAAGCCTTAGTAGCTGCTGCGCAGCTTTCATACCAATACATCAGGTATATGATTTAAGAAATAATTCATTTTAAAGCTGGGATTTATATTCAGTACTTTCCTGCTTTTGCACCATGTCACCAATCCTTCCTAGGTGCTGTTAAGACTCAGATAAGAACCTAAAGAAATGAGGATGAAGGTCAGCCATTAGCATGTTTTCATGTGTATATTTATATGTAAACAAATTGTATTGGAAGTGGATAAATTGACATGCATGAGGATGAGTTCTTTGAATATGAAATAAACTAAAATAATATGAAAACATGCTTTGTCTTTTATATGTGCAGCATGCATCTGAACTAAAACGATTAATTAACTAATGATAAAGAAATTCTATGTTAAGTCATTGCACAAATTTCTGTTCAAGTGTGTAACCCTTCGATACTGGCTGGAGTTAATATATTTTAATTTCACAAATTTATATTGGGGGAGAATTAGAGATAAGATTAGTATAAACATAAATCATGTCCTGGAATATGAGTTGAAATGCCACAGAGAAAATGTACCGAGTCTGAAAGAGCTTATTAGGATACCTATAGTCTCTTTGAAAAACATCACAATATCATATTACTTGTGGGAGAAAATATATCAGTAAATTTTTTTTTGATGCAATAAATATGAGATCCATTGTTTAAAGTGTATGCTCACGAGATTTTATTTCAAGCAGGTGTTTGCTAGTCTTTGCTGTCTCTTAATGAATATGGAAAATCTGTAGGCTCCGATTGTGTATATATTCTTCATAGGGTTTCATATCAAGCTTCTATTTTTGCGTTAATATCTTCTTGGTGTTGGCATTTTGTGCAGATGCTAAGCATCAGCCAGCCCTAAAATTTTTGGATTCTCCGCACTTCAGAAAGTTTATAAACTCCCATGAATTATACCAAAGTTTGATTTAAAGATGAAGATTTGAATCATCTCATGGACTCAGTACTATATATGTAAATAGATTAGATGAAAATAATATTTACCGTTTAATGAGATTATGGGGAAATATACAATAAGAGTGTGGCGAAAACTCTTTATAGAATTGGGTTTAACTTAATTCTTCACTAGATTTTAGTTTAGACTCTGCATATGAGAGAATTAGAGAAGGAAATCAAAGTGTCCTGGTGCAATTAGGTAGGTGTCATCTAAGCTTGACATGAATATTCATCTCTATATACTACTAAGATGAGGAGCAGCTTGGTGTCAAGATCGTGCTCATTTGATTATAACTGTGGTAGCAAATTAAAGAACAAAAATTTGAGGTTGCATGGTGTATGTGTTGCCAATGATGGGGAAAAATGAAAACTATTCTTTGAATTATGTCACCACCAAGGGTTATCCAGAAATTTAGTTTCTAGATTGATGGAGGACTTATAAATTACTAATATGATTCTATGTAAAGTTATATTTGCTGGACATGTCAGTTATTGTTCTCTCAGCCTAGTATTAGTATTCTGTCCTGCCTATTTTGTTTTGACCCTTCTATTTTTTTTGGGTACACTTTCAGTGACCGCTTTCTGCCTGATAAAGCAATTGACTTGATTGATGAAGCTGGTTCTCGGGTTAGGCTTCGTCATGCACAGGTATGATCTCTTATTGTTTTAGTCTTACCTCCATGCATCCTCTTCCATCATTCTGTGATGTTAATTGGTTCCACATGGTCTGGTCTTTCCAGCTCCCTGAGGAAGCTAGAGAGCTTGAGAAAGAGTTAAGGCAAATCACAAAAGAGAAGAATGAAGCTGTTCGTAGCCAAGACTTTGAGAAGGTATAACAAGTATCTTGTTATGGTTTTGTATTGTTTTGCATAATTTTGTTTACTTGATTATGCAATTCTTTTCCATGAAGAGCGTGAACCAATATAATATTATTGTCGAGGAACTGAATTATATAGGAGTGTTGAAAGTAATTCAATATTTAAGAGTTTTTCCCGTATGAAGGCCCCATTTACTTAAGTTTTTCCTAAAATCATTTTTGGAGAACTATATCTTCACAAATGTCTCTTTAGAGTTACGTTCAAATCATCTCTTCACATATCAAAATTTTCATACTAGAAGTGATTGTGGCAAAAGATGGAGCCCCCTAGCTTTTGCCACAATCACTTCTAGTTTTAAAATTTTGCCAACCATCCTATCACCCCTTGAGATGTTTAGAAGTGACTATTACCCTCTCTCTTGGATCAAATGGATTTTGAGTTTCAAAAGTGATTTTGGGAAAAGCTAACACAAACAGGGTTTAGTTGCTTATTATAATTGGGCGGATATTAAATATTTACTTGCCATTAACTCAATAATGATGCTGAATGTTCCATCTCCTAGATTCTCTCTGTTGGATTTACTGACCATTTTATCTAATAAGCTTACAATACAAAATATCTTGAACAGGCTGGTGAGCTACGTGATCGAGAAATGGACCTAAAGGCACAGATCTCTAGTCTTGTAGATAAAGGCAAGGAGATGAGCAAGGCAGAGACTGAGGCAGGGGATGTAGGTCCTCTTGTGACGGAAGTGGACATTCAACACATTGTTTCTGCTTGGACTGGTATCCCTGTTGAAAAAGTATCGACTGACGAATCTGATCGCCTCCTTAAGATGGAGGAGACTCTCCACAAGAGAGTCATTGGTCAGGATGAAGCAGTCAAAGCCATCAGCCGAGCTATCCGCCGTGCCCGTGTTGGACTCAAGAACCCCAACAGGCCAATTGCTAGCTTTATCTTTTCTGGTCCAACTGGTGTAGGAAAGTCAGAACTGGCAAAAGCACTAGCTGCTTACTACTTTGGCTCTGAGGAAGCCATGATCCGGCTTGATATGAGTGAGTTCATGGAGAGACACACTGTGTCTAAGCTCATTGGTTCACCCCCTGGCTACGTTGGTTACACTGAAGGTGGTCAGCTAACTGAGGCTGTTCGGCGCCGTCCTTACACTGTGGTACTTTTTGATGAGATTGAGAAGGCCCACCCCGATGTCTTCAACATGATGCTTCAAATTCTTGAGGATGGACGGTTGACAGACAGCAAGGGCAGAACTGTGGATTTTAAGAACACGCTTCTGATAATGACATCAAATGTTGGAAGCAGTGTAATTGAGAAGGGTGGCCGTCGGATTGGTTTCGACCTCGACTATGACGAGAAGGATAGCAGTTATAATCGAATTAAGAGCCTGGTGACAGAGGAACTGAAGCAATATTTCAGGCCAGAGTTCTTGAATAGATTGGATGAGATGATTGTTTTCCGACAGCTCACAAAGTTGGAGGTGAAGGAAATTGCTGATATAATGCTAAGGGAGGTTTTTGAGAGGCTAAAAACCAAAGATATAGAGCTTCAAGTAACGGAAAGGTTTAGGGATAGGGTGGTTGATGAAGGGTATAACCCTAGTTATGGTGCTAGGCCTTTGAGAAGAGCCATAATGAGACTTTTGGAAGACAGCATGGCTGAGAAGATGCTTGCAAGAGAGATCAAAGAGGGTGATTCAGTTATTGTAGATGTCGATTCTGATGGGAATGTTACTGTGCTCAACGGCAGCAGTGGTGCTCCTGAGTCGTTACCAGAGGCGATCCCTGTGTAAACCAAGCCTCTTTTAATATTTAATCACTGCCAATTTGTTGTTTGTACTTTTGCTTTCTGTTCGAATTGGCTATAATTGTAGTCTGTTTTCTTCACGAGACTACTTGGCAGAAGAATTGAAAGCTGCTTGATTACTTGGTGACTGGGTTTCGAGGCTATAGTTGTTACACCGTAAATTGCATGCATATTTCGGTCCCAGGCAGACGGTTTAGTGTTAGCTTTGCAATGTATTCATAATAAAAAGGATGTAATAATGGATAGGGTTAAGATTCAGATAGTATTTATGTTTCTGTTATTTATCAGAATATCATAATCATGTTTTTCTTGGAAACACGGTTCAAAGTTATTAGAAATGTAGAATCATTGCCAATGTTTAACAATCTTTTGAAATATTATCTTCAATCTCTACAGACACGATGAGTACCACTAATTTGCTCAGAACAATGGTATGTTTAGGGGGTGATATGACCTCAGACAGAGCTGAATGGTGAAAAAAATTTGTATGGTAGTTAGGATTAAGGCTTAGTTATGTTGAGCAATGATCTGTTCAACTGGCTCGCAAAAAAAGGGACCTGGGATTTGGTACTTACCCAGTTCAGTGCAGATCATATTGCATCAAGCAGACAAATGGGTTGGTGAAATCTGAAATCCCCAGAGATAAGTTATGGGCTGGTGATTGACAATTTTCCCAGATTGGCCAGGGCAGGATGCAACTAGAGTGGAATTTTTTTGTGTCATGTTCATGCAAAAACAACAATCTCAAGCTTTTTGAAATGAGGTAAATTCACCAGGCCTCCCCACGAATGTTATGGTACAGCCGCGATTCTCCTACCTGTATCATATGCCTTGTGAGACTGATAAAATGTGATGCATAATCATACTGCATGCAATTGCAATAATTTTGTAGGCACTGCCGCAAACAATCAAAAAGTACAATGAAGTCAGTCTCAAAGTATGTGAGATACATTTATGCACACAAGCAAAACTCTTTTTATACCTTCTTTATTCTGGTCCTTAGAACAGCAGTATATCTATGAATATTTACATGAATTACCAATTTATGCAACATTACTGAAGCTGGGGAATTGGTTATGCTTTATGCTTTGCTAACTAGGGAGTGTTGGAATTTTAAATCAACCAAAAATAACACAGATTCACGCTCCAGTCAGCTTGCATGGGCTTCAAAGATGGCTGCAATCCTTATATGATTTTTTCTTAGTTTCCTCGCACCGACAAATGAAGGTGCTTGTTATTCCTATTCATCCATAACTGAATGGGACTGCCTCTGAGTAGGGCTGACACTTCCACCTCGGCTCATTTTGAGTGCATCCAAAGCCTTCTGTATTTCCATTGTCATGGCACTGTCCACACTCCCTGATGATAACTTCTTGTGTGATTTCTGCAAATGAAGCTTAAGCGAGCTGCTGCTCAAACCAGCATTCTTCCCACAGATGGGGCAAACTTTCATCAGTGGTTTCCGCTGGTGCCACTCCATGGAAACCTTCCCATGCAGCTTGCGATCTAGGTCCAATAAAATCCTTGCAAATCCATCATTGGGATGGGCTCGGCGATGAACTCGTTTAAGGGCATTCCACGCTTCTAACAGGGTGAAGTTCCTGAATCCAAAAAATAGATTTCAATAATGCAACTTCTGTTAGAGATCATTAACAAACAACTAGGAAATTACTTCCTGACAACAGAAATTCCAATGTATAGGATAAAAAAAATAACAGTTGGATCCGGGGAGGTTCCATATCAATATGACTCTGACATAGACCTTATGTACATATAGTATACTAGTTGGCTATTAGATGTTCAATTCTACCATCTCATTTTCACTTACTTCCTGAGCATTAAGTAAGCAATAACTAATGTGGCGCTTCTACTTCTTCCTTCAAAGCAATGAACCAGAACCCTCCCACCTATTTGTTCAACATGATCAATAAAGTTGGAAGCTTCTTCAAAGATATTGCTGATATCTGCATCTTCATCATCAAATATCTGTTCACATGGATCAGGTAGTGTTATCAGAAGAAAGAAGTTTCCATACATATTTTCTTGAAATTGTTGACTCATGCAAAGGAGGAGAGTTGAATACTCAATTCAACAAAGCCTTGGATCCGAACTGCTTGAGAGGGTTGAGAGTTGTACATGTGAAAATTGAGTCATAAACATAGTAAACAACATTTTGTACCACTATATTAAGTAAAAAAATGTTGTAGCAGGCCCAAATTTTTACTATATCATAAAAATATCATCTTTTCTGTCAAAGGCAATATATATATATATATATAAGAAACTATGATTTGGGTTCAAGTCAGATACTGGAAAAAAATGGACCAACAACAGGAAAAAAAAAAAAGCACTTACAGAAAAATTTTTGTACTCAAATAGGTCAGGATACTGACAATCTGACTGTCCAATTTCATTAGAGCACAAGCACAATATATGTGTAATTTGTAAACGTTGCAGTGTGTATACAGAGCTTGCAGCCAGGGCACCACCAATGAACAGGTAACCCGAAATTGAAGATGGCCTCTCTGTATTTGCAGCGTCAGATATCAATGCTATCCTTTCAAGAATGTGCTCAAGTCTGACCTACATGTCATAAAAAATAGAAAAAAAAAAAAAAAAACAAATTATTATGTTTCTTGGTACAAAAGCACCCTAAATGTCGGGGAAAAAAAAAAAAAACCATTTATGCATAGAAATGCAAACCATGAATTAAAGTGATACCTTCAACTCGTAAGAATCAACAACACCATTATTATCACTACCCTCAAAAAACCCCGAATTAAAATTGTTCTCCTGGCATAGTTTAACTGCATCAGTCCTTAGCATTTCATTCCACTGCTCCAATTCTTTGTTTAATTCTGCATCAACCTGGGCAAAATGATATTAATAGGAAACAATAAAACTTCAGTTGAAGATAGAATTGGTGTAGGAACAATCTGCTATTTCATAAAAAGGCAGAGATAATAAAGCTTCTGTTACAAAATTTATATGACAATGGAATTCCTCCATGAACCAAGGAACTTCCCTCATTCAATTCTCTGTCCTGTTCTAGTCATGTTCTAGAACTTATGCGACTTAATGATTTTAGTTAGCCTACAAAAAATGCGTGCCACAAATTGATAACATGGAAAGACATAGCACATGTTTTTGAGATGAAAACCACCATAAAGTCAGTCCATCCATGAAATATCCTTTACCAAGTTAAAATAACAGATCAATTGCAACCATCTGATGGTGCCATCTATCAGTAGCATAAGATTTGGTCAATTTTTGGTACAACAATCCCTGAACTATATAGTTTCAATCCCTCATGTGAGAAGTAGATTGACTCGTGTGCCATTGATTGATTTGTCATTATGTTCTATAAAAGGGGCATAGTCATCCCTCGGATGAAGAGTTCCCCAATCATTTTTAACAGCAGTCTTTTAAAAAAAAATAAAAATAAATATGAACCTTGGCAAATTTGTGGAAGTCACGGAGCTTTGCTGTCAAACGCAGGCTACGAAGGGGCTCTCCACTCCCTTTGTAGAACTTCCCAGGCCAACCTTCTCGTGACATGGGAGGGCTAGAGTCTGAGTTCTCTTTGTATCCTGAAGATGATGGTCTAGGAGCTGTTCTCTGCAATTCTGTATCACTTAGATCTGGATGATTATTATCATTATTCATCCGTTCCTTACTTGTGGGAGAATTACAGTGAGCAACAACTCCACCAACCAGTGAAGTTGACTCAGGAACCACCAAATCCTCCTTATCAAAATCCTCCGAGGAAGTTTTATTTATAATATTAAGAAATGTGCGTAACAGGCTATCAAGTTTTTGGTGAAGTGTGAGTAGAAATATGTGGAATCCCTGCAGATCCCTCAAAGCGGCACGGAACCCAGCACGAAATTCATGAACAACTGAACCCATTTCTGTTATCTGTGCATCATTTATTGTGTCACTGTCTTCTGGTGGAGTTCCTAATTTCCCTCCTGTTATGTCATGTAACAAATTCGAGGAGTATTCAGAACTGTTTAGTAGTAGCTCAACCAGCTTGGGATAATTTGCCTGGTCGTTTGCGCGTTTTCCAGCAGGAGGTCGGCGAGGAACACCAGAGTCAATTGCCACAATATGAAAATCAGAAAACATCGATTCATTCGATGTTTGACTTTTTAGGCTCATTTCACTAGATTTTGGTGATGGCATGACCCCAGGAAGATAAGAGTCCTGCGATACCAATCCTGAATTATGAGGGCTCAATCTGCTATCTACTGAATTTGCCCTTCTTTCTTTCTGAAGATTTCTAATTACCGTTGGTCTGCATCGCTCGATGGTAGAATCAAAGGCTTCCTCCAATGCATCCATACTTGGGGAGGCCATATTTTCAGCCAACAATAAATTTGCAGAATTTCCACGCCACCTGAGCTCACGGCAAGGGAGTCGATCTTCATTTCTGATGACAAGGTCCAACATCAAGATCCTTCCAAGAGATGCTGCTGTCTTCTTTGCAGCTTCCTGTGTATCAAATGCATTTGTGCTTTCCAATAAAGGAGACCCATGTACATAACTGCAAAAGCAGAAGCTGATGACTGTCAAAATAGGAAATATGAACTCCAATTATATTCTAGGAAGCAATTTTAAAGTGCTTTGCATCATGAAATTTCAGGCTTCCTCTAATAGCTGTTTATGTGGAGTACGGGGGACCAGAGAATTTGATCTAGAAGAACTAGGGTGAAAGTCATCTGCATGAAACAACACTAAAAATAACATTTTATCTCCTTGGGCCATGGCTGTACCAAATTTTATACATGTTGCACTCGTGCAGAAAAGCTGGATAATGAACTAGTTGGTCCTATATTGATGATTGTCTCATTTACTTATATATTAATTTCTCACGCTCTCGCATTTGCTCCAATTGACAAAAATGTCACTACAAAAATGCAGCAGGCCAAGCAATTCAATTATCTGCCCAACTGAAAATGCTCTCTCTCTGCAAACTGCTCAGCCTGGTCAGATGACCCTAATCATGTTGACAAACTGAACTTCCATAAACAAGCAATAAAATATTTTGTAAACTAAGTGGGTTGTCTCTGCTCCCTTCATCATATCATGTAAGCAGACAACAGTGGTGAGGAAGCACAGTTATTTCATGCTGCTGCATTTTAACACCTCATTTGTAATAAAAAGATAGGTCCTGTTCGCACTTCATCAGGAAAAGGCATCGGCTAAGTTCAAGAGCTTCCAAAATTTCTGAACATGTCACTTCACCAACTTCGTCTCCTTCTGAAACAGCTACATCTCTTGCTTTTTCTGCAGCTTCCTTGATCTCAAACCATTCCAGACTAGAATTGTGAATGACTCTAGCCTACAATGTTCCAACAGAAATTTTTTGGGAAAATGTTAGTACTTATGTCCTAAGATGGTAAAATTACAGAACTGATGGAGTGATAAGGTACAACTTGTGGAGTTCGGACTCCTAGCCACTTTGCAAATTCATAGCCAAGTCGTTCCGATTGTGTGGCCATCCTTGAAGACGATATCTTTATGACAGCTGCTGCTTCCTTTAACAGAGCATCATCATTCTCAGGCCTGTTAAATAGGGCAAAGAAGACAACTCCCCCAGAATTCACAGTGACCTGTATCCACACAACTGAAAAGAAGGTAAGGCCGTAAAGAAGAATTATTATTTTATTTTTTTTTAAAGAAAGATGTACAATTATCATTTTTGCTTTCAAAATGGAGAAAGATAAAAGGCACGTATTGCCGTCAGATGATGAATATGCCAAAAAAATCATATTAATTGAAAATGTGATAATGCAAGAGCCAGCTGTCTTTCTTGCAATAAGAAATTACACATAAATTGTGCCCAGAGGTTAAAATTCAAAATCAAGTCGTCTATCATTTTTATTGTTTATGAACATCCTTTATTGCAATAGATATAAAGCCTTAAGTAGAACCTAGATTTGCAGGAAGCTTCTACTTGTTGAAGTTTTGCCTTCCATGTGTTGATGTTTCAGGGTTAGAGAGAAAAGATTACAGAATTACAAATAGAATGTTTATTCTTCAAAATTTAGATTCCTGACAAAAAACTGAAGAAGCTATATGCAATTTCATAAACTGCAGCACCTGGCAAGTACTTTTTCTTTTTTCTTTTTCATTAGCGTTTCAGAGTAGATCACATACCTCAAGGGCTCTATTCATTTCATCCTCAGAATGTTCAGTGCTACTACTATGTTCAGTGTGATGAAGTGAAAAAAGCATGTCCCAAGAAAAAGAACTTGACTCAATGTCCAACATGGCAGCTTTGCCCAGTCTTTCCCACAAACTGATTTCTGTAGATTGCTTAGAAGGTAGAGGACTTTTTGAATCAACAATTGGTTCTTCTGCACTGAATTCCATCCACAATGATAACAATGTAACAAGGCTGGCTATAAAAGTTTGTCATCTCAGCCATCATATTTCAGCACACATAAGCACAAAGAAATATAAAATGAGCATAAGTTTAAACATTTAATGGTTGCACTATGCACATAGTTCTTGTAGAATTTTTTCTAAGATGTATCATATTTTAGATTACAACTGTGTTCACTTTATTGTCACATTCTATGTCATCCGAGAAACTTAAGGGTGAGAGAGGATCGGAAACAACAAACAAGTAAGAATATGAACTCGTTGAAATCAACCGAGTGCTTTTCATTCTTTAAATATTCGAACATTTTTATCAATATAAATTCTTGATATTAGTCTGAATAAAGATGAACATAATATACAACATAGCCAATAAACAGAGACTCAAGCCCAAGAAGCAATAAGAAGACCACTCATCACCTGAGATCCCAGTAAAAGCATTTTCAACGGCTAACAACTAGAAATAAAAGCATAGCAAAAAATGCCACAATCTCCTCAACACCCGGTCAATGGAAACTCTTAAACTATAAAAAATTCTCTTAGTCCTCTTTTTCAAGCAACCCAAAACAAGGCATGGGATCATCCTCCAGAACTTCTTTTCTTAGAGCAAGCAGTGAAGCAACAAGAGGGCAGAACTAACTTCACAAACAAAGGAAGAACCCAAGCCAAGCCAACCCTCTTGACACAAAAAATCCAAAAAGTAAAGACAATAAATTAAAGAATGATAATTTAGGTGCTAGCTTTCCCTATAATACACAGGATAGATACTATCCACCTTTTGGAAATCATATATTAGTCTTACACAGTTCACCCAAAGCTGCCTCTGACACAAGAAAAGCCATTTTAGTGAAAATATCCGTCGCATTGGCTTTGGTCCAACTAAAGTTGAAGACTCTTCAGTGTCCCTAATCAAGTTAGGTCAAACAACTCATCTCTGATAGCTAAACTTGGTTCATGATTCAATATTTAAGGCAAAAAAGGGCATATAAATTGAGCAACAACATCTAATATTTCAATATAATGTTCACTCACCATCAGCAAATGAATGGACATACAACTAGACTGGTTTAATAGAGCAACACACATCTTGATAAGTTCTTAATAGGGCAAATAGATAGCAAAGAAGTTTAAATTAGGGTCACTTCCAGGAGATTGATGCTTATGTAAGCCACTTGATTAAAAATTTGTGCTAAATTTTGAGTACAGATATTGTTGGGATCAAGATCAAAATACACACATTTTTGTTTGTTGAGGTGTATGGTTGTGTGATGTAGTACAATACACCATATAATATCTTTGAATATTTAGCTTCGTCAAATTAGTAGAGAATATCTCATGATTCTGTTTGAATATTTACTTCTTAAATAATTTCTTGTAATCTATATAAATCCTTCCTTAGTGTTTTTTATTGACTAATATTTAGTATTTTATTAGAATACTTATAAGTTTATTTTAAAATAATATTAGGCAGTTATTGGTGGTTATGGGCAGTTTTTAACCCTCTTATCTATGCAGATGCTGTAAGCCATTGAAGGTAAAAAGGAATAAGTTATTTCAAAAGTTAGGACTGTTGCTCTACAGCAGGTTCCCATCCTCCTCGAAGTGGACTCTTCTCATTTTACTATTTTCTTCATTTTCTGTACTTTCTCAAAAAGGCACATAACATACCATAAATGGGATATCTATGCCTTTATGAGGGTAATTAAGATAGTTGTGGTAGGTATTCATTGATCATAGAGTCTATTATAAGGTGCACCTAACGCAAAGTTGCGTAAGGTGAATTGCTTATGACCAATTGCAAAATATATTTTGAAAAACATACTCTTCTTATGCATGTCAAATATGCCAAAAATTACAGTGCTCCCATGGTTGGTGTTTGAAAAAACTGACTGTGAAAGAACTTGTGGCATTTTAAAAAACAAAAAAGTCACAATTTTCAACAGTGATATTTTTCAAAAACCGACCGTTGGATCACGATGATTTTTTATATGTTTGACATATAAAAGAAGGGGTATCTAATCCATCGGTCGGTTTTCCAAAATTTGTTTTGCAATGGACCCTAAGCAAGTCAACTTATGAAAGGTTGCATAAGATGCACCTTATAATAGACCCCCTATTCATTGATATGGCTAATAATACAAAAAGAAAATTACAATAATTTAAGAATCCTTCCTGAACCAAAAAAAAAAAAATTCATTTGTATTCTACATATGAGAAAATTAATAGAGAAACCATCTCCAATGCATTCATGCCATTTGATGTGCCAATTCCAAAATTTGGCACCTCAAATGGCACCAAAGCCAAATTTTGGCACATATGTGCTCCGATGCATTAATTTTATATTTTGGCATTTCCCACTTTTTGAAGGGAAAGTATGAAATGGCACAAATGGCACACTATTGGAGCAACCTCTTTGGGTGCCAATCCCAAATTTTGACAATGGCATACCATTAGACATGTTTCAGTAATTCAGTGACATTCCCAAATTATTAAGCAGAATTCATTTTTCAGAAGGGGTGAAAAAAAAGAGAATGAAAATACCTCAATTGCATAGTATCAAGTCTAGGAGGGCGATGGGGAAAGCCAGAGGAGCGATAACTCCCACTGCGCTTACGAACCGATTCCAACCATTGCGTGAAACGATAAGCCGGACCAGCCGTTATATCTCCTAACATATACAACACCTGCATCAACCCTCATCATTCATCAATTGCTCTATAATCACACACACAGATATATATATATAGAAAAGAAAAATTCACTTACACGAGAAGTGACAGTGATGGGCAAAGATCCAAGATCGAACTCCTTCTCTTCCTCCTTCTCCTGCAAATCCCGCATATAAGTAGCAACCAACAGATATCCAAAATGCAGGATTTGAGGAAATGTCAGATACTGAAAACCCTATATCCAATTAAAAAACCCCTAAAACCCAAAATTAAGATAGACCCATTGTTGTAAAACCCAAAATTGAGATCCAAAACGCAGGAATGAGGGAATGCCAGATAACGAAAAATCCTAGATCCAATAAAATACCCTCAAACCCAAAATTAAGAGAGACCCATTGTTGTAATCATTTGATTCGAAAGAAAGAAAAAGTTAGAGAGAGAAAGAGAAAGGGAGAGTACCTCGAGGGTGTTGATGATGATTGCAGATTCTTTCTTTTGCTCTTTAGCCATTTATTTATTTAAAAAATAAATAAATGACTCAAATTAGAAAGAGAGAGGCTCGGAAGGAAAATGAAATGGAGCGGAGGCAGTTCCTTTTTGCGGGGATTTCAAAAGAGAAAAAAAAAAAAAAAAAAAGGCTTTTAAAAGAAAGGCTTTTCCCGCTTTTTCCGGGTGGTAGTGGTCGTCGGCGTCCTGCTGGTACGACTTAACTACCATGCGCACATTAGCGCAACCCGTCTTCTTTATTCATATACAGTGCTGCAAAAAGGTGGGGTTTTGCTTCCCGAAACGATGACAATCACGCTCCTCGCTGTTCGGCAGTCAACAGCACGGAGATGATGGGCGAAAGTGAAATTATTATTACAATATTAAGGTTTTTGGATAATTGCTTAAGAAAAAGGGGTTTTGCATAATGCCCCTTCGATTTTTTCTATTTCACATGTTCAATGGCTCATTCAATTCCTCTATTTGTTATTCTCCCCCTACTTTCCCTGCAATTTCCACTAAGACTGCTAAAATTCAAGTATGTAAAGTTGAGTCCAAACCACTGATATCATTTCCATGTGTAATCCAGCCAAAGCCTCCTTAAAAAAAAAATGGGCCTTGTTATTGCAACTCCTCACAACTATTAGTTCATTCCAATCATTTATTATTTTTACCGTTTTATGAAAAATTACATTATTTTTAAGAAAACTAGCCGCTTAGTCCATTATAAAACATCATTTTGAACAACTTTGTAGAATAAAGTTTTTCCAAAATCTATCATTTAAGTAGACTTTTTGACCATTTATTATTTTTACAGAATATTTCGTAAAAAATGCCAAAAAGTCTACTTAAATGATAGATTTTGGAAACACTTTCTTCTACAAAGTTGTTCAAAATGATGTTTTCTAATGGATAGCGCGGCTAGTTTTCTTAAAAACAATGTATTTTTTCATAAAACAGTAAAAAATCACAAATGGTTGGAGTGGGCTAATAGTTGGGAGGGATTGCAATAACAAGACCCTAAAAAAATATAAAAATTTGCTTAGGCACCGTTTGGATTTGTTTTTTTATAAACACTTATTATTATTTTTTTTTAATATGTAATTTCTTAAAAAAATTTTAAAAAATCAAATAAATACTTATAAAAAACAAATCCAAACGGTGCCTTATGTAAATTTTTTATCAAATAAACTTATTAAAATAAGTTCATCGTTGCTAGTCCAATTCACAAACATCTTGCCATATGACAAGATGTTTGGAATGACTTGTTTGGGATTCAAATGACTTGTTTGGATACTAATAAGTCCTTAACTTGATCATGGCATATGTAGTAACTTTACTAATAAGACCAATATATTTGTCGGAATTAATAATTTTGTAGTCTAATGCCTTCATGGTAAGCTTAGATTGGATGGGAGAGGCTATGTGCCTCTATCATGTGGGATGGTGCAAAATATTTTCTAAACATGATTCGATAATGTTTTTTAAAAATTAGTAAAAAAATTTCATTTGTGATAAACTTCTGTTTTTGTTATTGGACAAAACAGAAGAAAACAAAAGTCCTTCAACAACTCACACTCAACTTGGAAGGCAAAAATTGGTGCTTGACAAGGACAGTATGATCAAAATTACTTTTAGATTCTTAATAAACTTTTAAGCAAAAGTTGGTGCGAGAGAAGCTGGACCAAAATCACTTTGGAATTCTTACTTTTGATTAAAAAAAAAAAAACCTCTTCACATTTCTTTAAAGTTCTGTTTAAATTATCTCTTTACATATCAAAATTTTCATACTCCGTATTAAAAATGACTCGTGTCAAAAGTCAGAAGACTCTAACTTTTGCTACAATTGTCATTTTAGATCAACCATCCTAACTCTTCTAGTTGTTTGAAAGTAATTAACTATTTTTTGCCCCAAGTGAAATGTTGAAAGGGTGAGGTTATTGCAACCCCAATATCCTCTTTCCACACCCTCAATGTTCTGTAAACTCCATAATTTATTAACTAAACCCCACAAATTTTCTAAAATGCCCCTAATCCCATTTTAATTTGAAGACAACTTATTTCCTCACCCTAATGCTTTGTTCGGTAGTTATTTACTAAATATTTTCAAAATGTTCGGTGGATGCACCCACCGAACAGAGAGACAATCTTTGGTGGATAGCTATTGAACATTATGAAAATGTTCATCCACTTCCAACTGAACAGCTCAAAAAAATAAGGTTAAATTTTTTAAAAATGATGAATTTTTATTGGAAGTGGAGGAACATTTAGTTGGAAGTGGAGAAACATTTTCATAACGTTCGATGGTTATCCTCACCAAACATATTAAAAATATTTGGTGTAATTAAACCGAATATATTGAAAATGTTTGGTGATTGAAAGTGTTTGGTGAAAGCCAACCAAACATTTTCAATATGTTTGGTTCTGTGAACGGCCGAACAGAAAACATTTTCAATCACCAAACATATTGAATATGTTTGATGATTGAAAATGTTTTCAATATTTTTGGTTCTGTGAACTAAGGGTGTGCAAAAACCCTCCCAACCCGCCGGACCCGACCCCACCCACCTCGACCCCATCCGCAACCCGCGGTTATAATGGTTAGGCGGGTTGGGTTAGGTGGATTTGATGAATTTTTGGCGGGTAGGGTCGGTTGGCGGGTATAGAGGTGACAACCCGCCCTAAACCCGCCACCACCCGCCAAATAATTATATATAAATAAATAATATATTTGAATAAAATAAATTTCATTCCTACATTATATTTTCCCTTAATTGGATATGCTTGCAAGTTAGTGTTTTTTATTTCTTTAGAGATGTTTATTATGATAGTTTGAATATGCACTTATTAGATTTGATATTCTTTCAATTTTGAATGTGAAACCATATGTTAGTTTGTAAGATTTTTTAATAATAATAAACCTATATTATTATGTATCTAGTTAGTAACTTCTATTGTTGTAGGGCAATTTATTTTGACACTTTAGTTTATTACTATTGGAAGAATTGTTTGGATTATAGTTTAATTACTAAATAACACAATATTGCATTGTTATATACGAATTTGAGGTGTTTTTACTTATTAAAAAGATTTTAAAAACTTTAGGTGTTTATTAAAAAAAAATAGTAATGTTTCACCTGCTCAATCCGCCCAACCCGCCGGTTGAAACCCACTATATATTTAATCAATCCGCCGGTTATTGAGGTAGGCGGGTTGGTTGGTGGGTGTGAGAATTGGCCACCCGCCAAGGGCGGGTTAGTTGGCGGTTTTACCCTCCACCCTCCCTCACCCGACCCGCGCACACCCCTACTGTGAACAGCCAAACATGCCCGAATTTTGAAAATAAAAAAACCACAAAAAACTTCAAAATGCATATTCTTACTACCTAGGATCTCTTGGAGCTCCATTTTGACATCCTACAATGTTAAGCACCCAAATATTTATGAAAATACTGGTGTTAGTTTGTATGAGATTGGATGAAATGGGAAAAGAGAATGAGTATGTTGGAGGAAAGATAAAAGATGAGTAGGAGGAGAAAAAAATGAAAAGAGGAAGAAGTAGGGTTTTAAAAATACTTTTTTTTTTTTTTTTTTTTTTTTTTTTTTTTAGAATTGCTAGCATCAGGCTTGCCTGAAGCTAGCTGTATTCGGTCACCCCCATTTAGGGGGTGATAAAGGTCACAGTTTCACATTTCGACCGTTGGATTTCCTATTCATGCGGTGCTTGTCATGCCTGCAAAAAATCACAGTGATTCGATGGTTGGTTTCTGAGAAAACTAACTTTGAAAAAATTTTTTAATTTTTTTTTTTTTTTTTTTTTGGTGCAGAGAGAAAATGAGTAGGAGGCCCATTTTTATAATGTGTTTGTGTCAAAATCATTTTTATAATATTTTTCGAAAGAAAAAAAAAATCCAAATGGGCCTCCTTTTAAATTTTAACACAAACACATTATAAAAATGATTTTGGAGAGCAGAAAAGCATTTTAAAACCCAACCAAATTATACCATTATTTTTTTCGATTGCAAGATGCATTGTTTCTATTCAAACTGTAAAATATATGCACCATTGTTCTCAAAATGACAAACCCATTTTGGAAGTGTGAATTGAACCCCTTGGCAACGTACTTCCTTTCTTTTTCTGCAACATTGAAAAGACACTCACATACCAGAAGAATGTCTCCCTCAATATATAATTCACTTGCCTTTCATTGAGCTTTTAGAAAGAGAAGATATTAAAAAACACGCATCCGGATCCTCTACTTGGACTTGGGTTTGCTTGGGTGATGTGACATGATCTGGATGGTCTGCTTTTCACTCGAGTGATGTGGCATGATCTGGATGGTCTGCTTTTCACTCGAGTGATGTGCAGACTATCCAGATCATGTCACATCACCCAAGCACCAAGCATACCCAAGCAGAGAATCTGCATTCAAAAAACACAAGAATGTCTCCCCCAATATAAGAATAAGACATGCATCCAATTCATTTGAATTCCTTTTATACCTTTGTTTAGTTTGGAACTTGTACAAGTTGAGGGAAAGGAAAGAAAACTGAGCAAAAATAATGCATTAGAATTTTTATTTATTCATTTTTCTCATTCTTTTTAAGATCCAAACAAAGTCTTGGGAAAAAAGGATGTTGAGAATGGTATTACATATAACTACAAAGCAGTTCTTTAAAATTCATCTACGCCACTTCTTTGATGCATGCACTTGGAAATGAGAAAAATCATCCATGAGCATTTGATTCTAAGCTGCAAAAGATTGATTTTGAATGAACAATTTACATGGTGCTCAACATTTCACTGTAGTATCAATTTCACCAATTCTATCGTAGTATGATCTTTAATTTTGAATACACACGAGATTTTGAAACATGGCAAGAACTTGGTTCAAGCAGCACAGAATGACAGGAGCATAACTATGTGGTACTCATGTGATCGTATGGATTCTTCTTTGTTGCAGTAAAGGGTCTTTTGACATTCAAAGATTGTGCAGCCCCCCAAACTCTGAAGTAACTTAGACAATAATATTCCAAAGGGAAAAATTGATATTTCTTTGTCTACTTTAGTGAGATTTTAATATTGTTATTCAATAAAATTAGAGAGAGAGAGAACTATCTTAATTTGCATGTGTGTGTGTGTGTGTACACACACACACACAATTTGTACTTTGTTTCTTTGATCATGATGCAATTCCCATAAAAACTTAATTAATTTGATGATTAATTCTAGTCAATTTTTACCAAAAAAGGAGGAATTCTTCATTGAACTTCTCTGAACAACTCTTTACAATTTTTTTCTTAGCTCAAAGATCCAATACAATGACAAAATAGGAGAAACAAACACGCAACCCACTTTTTCTTTCTGCAGAATTAATACAAAGACACGGCGGAATTTTACTTACAATCTCAACCTAATTACTATGGAGCCAAATTAACATCTCAGAATACTGCTGGTAGAGGCCTGCCTTCCAGAAATGATTTAAACAGCATTAGCGATCGTTCTGGCTGTGAGAAAGGTGCTTCATGTGCTGCACCTCTAATGGTGGCAAAGGAGAGGATATTACCATAAACTTGAGTCCATCCACCAACCTGCCCAAAAAGTTCAGAAAAAATGAGAACAATTGTAAAATTTCTTTAGGCCCAGTTGTTGCAAAAGGATACATTTTTCTCACAGAAATGTCAAAACTACACATGGAGTCACCTCTTTATCAAGTTGATCTTACATCTACCTGATGGCACCTAAAACTTGTTGCATATAATTTCTTTTTTTCAAAGTTTATGTCATTTTATTCAGAATCTAGAGAAGAATTATCCTTGGAATATCAGGTGGAAGTTATTTCAAAGATAGATTCTAATGTCATATAATTGGTTTTCTTCGAAGCCACTGTTGTAACATGCCGTTGTCACCAAGGATATGATTCCCAATTTCCCATTGGATATCATAGCAAATTAATCCTGAATGCAGAGGTACCCATGAGAAAAGTGTCACTAGCCCCATAAGATTCATAAGACAAAAGTGACTCCATTGATTCAAAAATAGCAAATATGATTCCCAATTTCACTTTGGATATCATAGCAAATTAATCCTGAATGCAGAGGTACCCATGAGCAAGGTGTCACTAGCCCCATAAGATTCACAAGACAAAAGTGGCTCCATTGATTCAAATATAGCGAGTTTGGCAAACCAGCTAGAGCACGTATTAGATCTCAGTTTCAATAATTTTGAGTTGATTTTCATGTTAATGCAGTTATTCTTTGAGAAGGCGACAAGATTACCTGCTTCCCCTCGAACCAAACTCTGTAAGGTACGGTCGTGTTCAGTCCTAATTCCTTCGCTAGTTGATGGACCAGGGTGCGGCTCCCAGTCAATGGAATAACAGAATCTTGATCTCCACTGTAATCAGGGAATTATAAGTAGTAGCTTCATATCATTTAAAAAGTATGGAAATTTCATTGATCTTAAAAACAATGCAAGTTTTTGTTTACCTGTAGACCAAGACTGGAATTCCATGCTTGATAAGTAACCCAACAATAGAAATTGTGGGTATCTCAAGATTGAGCATCTCATAATCCAGAATGCTGAGAACAACAAGAAGAAATACTCAAATGATTCAATCGAAGAAAAAAAAAATCCCAACAGCAAACTCATTTTTCAATTGGTTATTGCTTTAACTCCCAAGGAAATGGTTTGGGTTACAACAAGTTAAAGAAACCCAAGAGAAGATAATGTATCTATTAATGGTACTTCTATAAATTAGATTTTTAGCTGAGTAAAAAGGAATTACTTGCTGCAAACAGCCCATCTTCGGACTCCAACAAGCCGGGCATGGAGAGCCTTCTGCACATCTTTCCTGTTTAGATAATTCACAGTTTCATCTTCCACGCAAACATCTATCCTCTCAGTTACTTGCTGCCATGAAAACAAAGAACTTTACATAAAAACAAACAAGCCATTCTATCAAATACAGGGGAAATGGGGCTGACAAAAAGTTTTGGAGGCGAAGGCTTACATGGGGATTGATAATCATGGATTGTGAGAGCACTGATGAAATACAAACGTCGAGGGTAACATCATATTTGTCCACAAATTTACTGGTTTCTCTGGTTACTTGGTTCATCACCCTTGAACAAACAGGCGAAAGCGAGCCCTGATAGTACTCGCTCACATACCGGGAATAATTACAAACAGAAGTGAACATTTTGTATGTTGAATCTGATATTAACCCATGAGACCAGAAGAACTCAGCCCTTGAATTGAAGTCAGTCGCGAATTCTAGAACTGGATTACCCAACTGAAACGGAAGAATCCACAATTTATCTCGAGCAATGTTATAAAAGACTGGTGAATTAAACATGATGCCACACTTCAATTGACCTTCCACAAAGTATTATACTTAAAAGTTGTTCAAATCTTCAATGAAGAACAGCATTTGTTGCATAAAATTATAAACTTTGTATGACACTACTCACCGCGATTCCTTTTAAATTGAACAAATTTCCCCTTTTGTTGAATTGAATCATGAGCTTTGCTAGTTGAGGAATATAGTGACCTGGGTAATCAAGAAATAAGAATGATAATCAGAATAATCTCCCCACACATACTTATGCTATGTTAGGATCTCAGAAAGCATGAGGGGAGAAGGAAAGAAAAATGTTGAAAAATTGCTTAAACACAGATTCCCTAATAAAGCCCTTCTAATTAATTATTTTCCTTCCCTTTCCTTCGCTCTATCCAAACAGAGGCTTAAAGTACAAGAGATGGAAATTGATGTGAACAACAGAAGTACCTGCATAACTTTCCCCTGTTATAAACAGATCCCTATGCCTGTATTGGGGGAACTTGAGGAACCAGCGTTGCAAGAATACAAGATTGTCCCTGGCTTAAGAAGACAAAGGTGAAAACAGCTTTAGAGGCAACAGAATTCAAAGGGCAACCATAAACCCATTTCTATGTTACAGAAACCATCTCTCCTAAAACTAAAAATGAAAACACTGTTTTTCTCCCCATTAACTTGTAGAATGTAGAATAGTTGTACATGTCCAGCACAACAAACATCAATATGCAGAAAAATATTTAAAAGAAAGACATCATATATATATATATATATATATATATATATATATATATATATATATAGAGAGAGAGAGAGAGAGAGAACAGAAGAATATTAAGAAATGAATAAAGCACTTGAAATTGATTGAACATACCAGTTAATTCATCATCCACTGCTACATAGGAGGATGTATTAGTCGAGTAAGAGAATCCCACTCCTACTGGTGTTTCTAAATATAACATATTTGCCTCTGCAATGCAGCATTGAGACATCAATTTTTTAGCTGTTTCTTAGCAACCCATTTACATATGCACATTATGAAGAAAAAAGAGACTGCTTTCTGATGATAATACCTCTGTTCCAGCTATACTCATTTCTGACCAAACCTTCTCCATTTGGCCTAAAAGGTCCATTCTCAGAGAATGCCCCTACTCCCAGAGAAGAACAACCAGGCCCTACAAGATTCAGATCAAACCCACCAAAATTTTCACGAGTTCCTTTCAAAAAATGCACACCCATATGGGAAAAGCAGAGAATTTTTCATAATTTTACGCTCCCAAGTTCTACATTTCTCATTACATTAATTGTTGAAGCCTTAAAAACCATTGAAGCAAGTGGGTAGTTGCATACCTCCATTCAACCATAGGACCAAAGGCTTTGAAGCTGGATCTATTTCTGCTTCAACAAAGTAGTAAAAAAGAGCTCTCTTTTTCTTATTATCCACAGTAACATAACCTGAATACTGTTCAAAGCCCACTTGAGGTTGACCAGGCAACCCACTAATCTTGTCAGGATGAGATAAGGACGACTCCACCACCATCAGAAAGCATAAGTGAAGCACTATTGCAGCCATTGCCATGGTTTTCCATGTAAGAGAATACATGATTTGAGGAATGAGGAAATGGCTTAGACAAAGCACACACCTATAGAGAGAAAGGACTTGAAAAATGTTGCTCGGTGGAGAGCATGGAGTGGGGAACTGGAGGTGAGGGTGGGGCATTTAATAACTGGCAAGGTACTGTTTTTTATTATCATTACAGAGTAGCTTTATTGCTTGCAGGCCTGAAAATGGTGGTGAAAGAGATGTGAGAAGGGCCATTGACCATTTAGAGTTTGTGGGTCTGAGCTTTAATTGGTCTGAGTCAGCATGAGAGGTTGGGGGTCTTGAAATAGAAAGGAGAGAATGGAATCCTGTGCTGGCCTTGGGAGGCCTGAGTTTATTTTCAGATATTACAGTTCTGTTGGTTTTGATTTCTTTTGTTCTTCTCATAAGTGGGAAAACCCACCCCAAATACCTTGTATCCTTTTGACTGTAATAACAAAGTAGAGTATGAGTATGTTCCATGGAAAGTAGCTTTACATGGTTACTTTTCATTTCTCAGCAAATGTGTGACAATGACCAGTATACTATAATAGTCTCTCTCAAGAAAAACCTCTCATCCTTATTATCCAGAAGGCAAAAAAAAAAGACAGTATCATCAGGGTTCATTGCAGGATATAATTAATCACAGTGCCTTTTGGGTTTTCCAAAAAATGGCTTGATTGATTAACTTTTATTGTGTCTTCAAGTACAGGCCCAAATCTTTTTTTCCAATTTTGAGGAGATCTGAAGATTGACAGAATGACCATAAACTGCAATGAAATTTCTGAGAATTGTGGTTGTCTACTCTGTAAGATAAGATTATATCGCAATTAAAGCAACCCATGTACCTAAAAATTTTGGTAAAGGCCAATCCTCTATCCAAGATAATTTTGAATGATCTACCTGCATCCATCCAAGATTCTCTCTCTCAAGTCCCATCATTTGATTGGCTGCAGTAAAATTTTTGGGGTAAGTAGCTGTTATTTCCCTTCAATAAATAACAGCTATTGATTTGGAAAACAATCTGTTTATTTATCTTAAAAATGCAACAGTTTCAATGAAACATAACTTTGATAAAATGGGGTTGATTGAAGAATTGTATCAAAAGAAAAGGGAATGAAAATGGTCCATGGTGAGGCTTTCTTTGATGGGCATAACATGGGTCCTTACAAAAAATAAAAATAAATAAATAATCCAAAAGTAGTGGATGTCAACATATACTCTGAAATCTTTTTCAGCCATCTCAAATATTTTCTTTATGTACTTATATGGGAATGAGAATTTGATGTTTGTTCCTCTTTGACCTTTGTAAAATCATAAAAGAAAAGGTGTTCTTATAATAATGAGGTTCCAACCTCCTCCTCTCAGTATTTTCTTTATTACATTCACACTCCCACTCCATGGTCCACACCCCATGGTACCCCCATCATAGCTTCTACTCACCACATTATTGCTTCTAATGGGACCTCTCTCTCTCTCTCTCCTTATGACTTGCATTCCTCATTAAACCTACAACACCTCAACATTAAGGTGACCTAATGTGTATCTGCCACATTAGAAGCTACATATGCGAGTTAATTGGTCATATAGTGCATGCCATGAAATTTGTCTTGATGAGACAAATTTCACACTAGAATTTGAACACTGCCAATCTAGTCAGCATATGCTTACATGCATATTTTGAAAAACTGGCCGTTGTATTAGATATTGTACTTATGGATGTCATGCATGCCAAAATTACAGTGATCCAATGTTAGAATATAGCTATGAAAAATTGTGACTGCTCAAAACTGTTGCAATTTTTCTCAGTAACATTTCTGAGAAACCGACCGTCGAATTACTGTGATATTTGGCATACATAATGTGCATAAGTATAATATCTAATCCAGTAATCAGTTTTTCAAAATATGAATCACATAATTATTTATGGACTTCATACTTACATAAGCTTATATAAGCATATATTGATATGATTTTTATGAGAATTTGAAATATTAATACCGCATATAAAAGTTGACGTGACCCAACACGAACAGGAAGCCATTAATGCCCCCCTTCTAATGGGACCACTCCTCTCTCTCTTCCGATGAGTTGCATTCCTTGTTAAACCTACAACAGCTCAACATTAAGGTGACCTAATGTGTATCTGCCACATTAGAAGTTACAAATGCAAGTTAATTGGTCATATAGTGCAGGTCATGAAATTTTTTCTTATGAAACAAAAAATTTCACAAGTTAATTGACCTATTTTGACAGGAAGGGAAATATATAACTGTATGGAGATGGAACACTAGAATTTCTAGTGTCTGGTCCACTCTATTTGAGGGTTCAGAGCTCAGAAAATTGTGGGGTTTGCCTACTTGCCTGGAAATGAGAAGAGGATAGGGACGGATTATGGATATAAGCAAAGCAACAAAGCAACAAACAGAGTGTCACAAAACGCACAACATACGACAAACTTAGTCCCTTTATTCCATGTTTGGTATCTTCATATTACATATACAGCTCATTCTACTTTCAATTATGCAAGAGCCATTTTGAAAATAACCCTTAATTTTCATCATAACTTAGTGCAAGTAAATTCTTTGAACAAACATGCTATTCAATGTCCATTTCAACCACTTTTTATTTTTCACTGCGACATGTCCATTCATAATTGGAGTAAGGCTCCAATCGAATAGTATTTTTATTATTGAAATTAGGGATTCAGATGATCTCCCATTCTTTGACGAGTCCGGCTATAAATCATTATGATTTTGTTACAAGAGTCTTATCTTGTGAAAAAGAAAGTGTATTAGTGGTGATCAATAGTACTATTTTTGAAATTTTTAGGAGTAAAAGGGGCTTGTTGACATGCATGTAGTTTATCGTATTGGCATAATAAAAAGTATTAGGACTTGTCATATGATGACACCCACTTAACAGACCAATTTGTAAATTACATCTCGTCTATTTTATTTTGTAATTGTGGTATTATTTCTATATTAACCTATTAAATTCACCCTTAAAATTTGGTAGCCCCAAAGTTCTATGTCCCCTCTTCCAAATTTCAAATTCTACATGGAAAATTAATTAATCAATTCAATTTCAGGAGGCATCCAAATAGCTTACAAATACATAAGTAACCAATAAATGCACCATGGTAAAGCTCTGTATAAAATTTAGCTTTGTCTAAATTAGGTAAGAATTGTATAAAATTTGAAATTACTAAACAATTAATTAATTAATTAATTACTTAATTAATTTTACCTATTTGAACTTTGGTTCACTAATTCTTAGATACAAGTAAAACTAAAAGACCTCAACAATATCAAGAGTCCAAATCTTAACAAAAAGGGGGTTGCATGTGCCCCACCATTGGCACAAATAAATGTGCACACAAAATAAGTAGATATGTATTTCAAGAATAATAGTGAATAGAGAGAAAAAAAAAAAGAAAGTTTGACAGCATGCCCCTTATTATTAAAAATTATAGAAGAAAAGGTGTTTGTCCACAATTTGAAGCTGTTTGAGTATGTTTAAAATAGAAAATGGTTGGGAGCATCAGAGTTGGAAAATGTGTTGGGTTAGAAAAAGGAAAGCTTGTGTGTTGGGCTTTTGGACTCTTGCAATGGAAGCAAAGCTTCTCTTTTTTTCCTTTCTCTACTTTTTTTAGACTTGCTCCTTTTGATGATTATTTTAAGTTACATTTTGTCTGCCCAAAAACCATAAAATAAAAGTTGCAAAGTGGGAAAAGCCCATTTACTTTTTTATTTTTGGTTTAGTTAAAAAGTTTATCTTTTTTCTTTTGTCATATACCAAACTTGCCCTCCATCAGGCCAGTTGGCTTGAGAAATGCTTTTCATGACAACTTTTTGGTATTTTCAATTCATGATGCCATACTCATCCAGAAAGTAGGAATTGGTTGGGAGGATCTCCAACCATACTCCCTAAAATTTTTATAAATAGCTTTCTATTTTAGCTAAAAATTATTTTAATTAGCTAGCCACTTTTACACTAGTTATTTTAACCATGTTCCCTATTTTAGCTAACCATGGGATATTTTATTATTGTTTTAAAATTTGACTTAAAGAATTAATATTAAATAATTTAACAAAACTTGTGTTATCACACATTCTCCCAAAAATATATTAAAATAAGAAAATAGGAAGTAAGTTTGGCTCCGTACATATAAATAGAGAGCCTGTTGGAGCATGATTTTTGTGTTTTGACTCTCTATCTTAACTAAAGAGCCAAAGTAGGGAGTCCCTTGAAGATGCTCAACCCTCAAATGAGGAAGGGGCAAGACTCTAGAGTAACATAGCTGATTATCCTTCTCCTCTCTCTCTGTCTCTCTCTAAAATGTCAAAAGGACCAGAGTGGGTGGGAGGTGGAGATGAATGTGGAGTTTTTGGAGCACAAAGAGCAACACTTTAAAAGATGTTGCCTAAATATATGATTTTGTGAGGAATGAACTTTGATTTAATCAAGTCTCTTTTAGGCATCTTGCAAGGAAGTTGGACATACTTTATTTCCACTAACTAGTGTATAATGTTGGGGGAAATAGGAATGAATTTTGGTAGTAATACTAATCAATCAGCTTTGGCATATGGATAGAGTGTGGGAGCTCTAGGTTTTAAAGCCACTCAAATGTAACCAAAAATCAGTAAGAGAGAATTTGGTAGTGATTGTAACAATAATGGCAGTTTTAAGAAATTACTTTTTTTTTTTAAATTCAAAAACTTTAATAGGTTGTTATATTTGAAAATCAAAATAGTTTTTTTGTTTTTTTTTTAAAAAACAATTCCTAAAAATCATGATACTTTCAAAAAAATAAAAATAAAAAATTATGTCACGGATGTATGCACCTTTTGATACACATAATACTGATTCTGCGATAACATGTAAGAAATAATTTTTATCTTAGGAGAACTGGAGAAGTTCATGTACTTCTCCAAATAATGTTCACCGCAAATTTCATGTTTTAAGATAGCAATTGATAAAAGGAAAGAGATAAGTAATAAGGATTACTATATGGAAGCAAATTACTTTATATATATATATATATATATATACACACACACACACGCCAATAAGGCAAGTTCAAGTTGACAGCAGAGTGCGCATTATAGCCGTATGTGATTCACACATTTTGGCCATAATATTCGTCGTATAGTGCACTTCAACCAATTGTTACACATTTCGCTATTTTAATTCAATCTTACATATCACGCAAATCCATTTAAAAAAATATAAGAAAAGTGAACTTTGATTTTTTCTGGTATTATGTATCAGAAAATAATACTTGGTAAAACTCTTTTTTATTTCTATTTTTGAAATAAATTGAGGTGCCAGAGCAAGGATACAAATTAATACTAATGTGCTAATTAAGAAGTGTAGCATATATTTATTAATTTTATGGGGGGAGAGAATCATGGAGAGGATGGATTGTGGAGAAGCGTGGTGCCACACTGGGGGGATCGTATGAAAAGACAAAATAGGAAGAAAGGGGTGCGAGTCCCTAAAATTAGTGCATTTTCAGGCTGGGTTTCCACTTTCCAGAGAGGACTTATTTTTGTTGGCCATTTTCTTTCTGTCCAAACAAAGGGAAGAAGGAAAGAAACTTTGGTGGGCCCATCTCAACTAACCTTCATTCACTGTCACCGCAATTCACACACTCGAATACTAAAAAAAATGCTCATTATTCACTGTTTGTCTTTTACATCAAGGCAGAATCGTGGGAGTAGAAGGGTTGAGCTAGTCTTTTAATAACTTTCGTCTTGTGTGAGGTGAATTCTTTCAATGGTCTTTCACCTCATGAGACTTATCCCCATTATGAGTGAGTCATACCCATGTGAAGAAATGGTCCAGAGTGTCGATGGGAAAAACTGTTCTATATGTAGAGTGAAAAGTCATTGGGACTATTCCTGTTAGTGAAAATAATAAAGAATATAAAGAGAAAATGATTTAAAATTAAACTTGATTTAGAGTATCTCCCATGCATTCATGTTATTTGATGTATCAAAATCAAAATTTGGCACTTCAAATAACATCAATGATAAATATTGGCACTTATGTGATCCAATACATTAATACTATATTTTGATATTTCCTACCTTTTTTGAAAGAAAGATGACATGACACAACAAATTTAACACTCTATTAGAGCAAAATATTTGGGTGCTAATTCCAAATTTTGATAATAACAACTCATACCTCACCCCATTGAAGATGCTCTTTCACATGAACTGCATACATCACGCAGTAGTGTAGGACGTTGGCCAGAGTGGAGCAACCTGTTTCTGCAATTCTGCTGCAATTTGACACTGGGATGGTAACGACTCGTGAGCATGGGCATGACTGCAGTCGTCTTTTCTGGGTCTGGACAAATCTACGCACGCGCGTCCTGCACATCTACATCACCACCCATCCACATGCAAATTGTCCTCCCAATTTCCATTTCCATTTCTCACGTTTCCAACTCCCTTCAGACATTCCAAGCTTCTATAATATTTGTGAGAACAAAAAGAGAATGTACTTTTTGACATTTTTTAAATTAAAAAAAAAAAAATAATTATGTGGAAAAAAAATTTTAATGGATTTTAATTTTAAAATTCTTTTGTTACGAGCACATCCCCATAAGCTTATATGAGGACTTGGCTTAGCTAGTGTATGATAAATATTTTAAAAAATCGACCGTTGGATTGAATATATTCTTTCTATGTATGACATACATGCAAAAAAATCAGTCTAACCGATAGAGTGTGAAAAACTATGACATGATCTAACAGTCACAATTTTCACGATTTGTATTTTAGAAGAGTCGTCTGATCATCGTGGTTTTTGGAATGCATGAGATACATTGAAAGAATATCTAATTCAGCAATCAATTTTCCAAAATTGACATTTTACATTGACTAAAAAATCAAGTCATCACATATGGAAGTCTTCATAAGAAAATTACTCTTTAATTTTATTACTAAATAAGTAAATATAAGTATATTTTTTCCATAAAACTGTTCAGCATTATACAAAAATTAACTATTGACTAATTTATTTAAAAATCAAATTAGAGTGAGAAAATCGATCAAACTTGATTTAGTTTTTCTAAATTACTCTTTGAGACCATTTGGAAAATACAAAACCTTGGTAAGTTGAGGATAAGTTGCACCAAGTTTGATTTCCCCATTGTTTGATTAGTATACTTTCCACGTTAATCCATGCAATGTTGCACAAAAAATAAAATATAAACACAAGTCATTTCGAATAGAATAGGATTCCTTGAAAACTAGATAGCATTAAAGAATTACACTTGATTTGATCTAATTTTCAGAATTTCTGAATAGTTGCTTATTGCAAGAAGCAGCCTTTAAAAGGATTGTATATTCAACATCCATTTAATAAAGAATTTAGTTGGTTCCAAGCATTTTGACATTTACTTTGGTTTCATATCCAGCTAGCATACAAACAACCTAATTACAATCCCAACAACTCTCCCTCGTAATACAATATGACTCTAGTTTCTCACAGTATGCAAGATCAACTATAAAAAACAAATATAATGTTTGTCACAGGGTGCAGTGGAAAGCAGAGGAGGGATGTTTCTAGCAATCTGGAGGGAAAATTTAATGTGATGAAAAAGAAAAAAAACTGTGAAAATTTTTTGACACGAAAGTGACATACTATGGCAGCATCCATCATAGAGACGTCTCGGACTCTGCCGCAGTTTTGTGATTAGCAACTGGGGCAGAAGCCGGCTGGTCGATTTCTTTGCGCGATGCTTCCCAAAGTTGCTGTTCTATTCCCAGTTTCCTTAGCTCCAATAAACCTCGCTCAACTGCACAAAGCACACATTGCAGGCCATAAGCTTACAAACCCACACAACGATTGTACATAGTTACCATAATCCTATATAACAATAAAGGCTCTTCACTGGATGTTCAGAGGCATTCAAAATATGGGAAAGAAGAAGTTGATAATAGGGGAAAAAGAAGAAATTGAAGATACGGTGAGCAGGAATTACCATCCACAGCATCGTGAGAAGCTGGTGACTGCCCACTACGGCTAATCCAAAATTGAAGTCGCTCTTCTGCAATATCCTCTTCTACACTATAAACTTTGGCTCTTCTCCAGAAATAAGTAAGCCACGCCTGCACACATTTATATGAGCTTTGAAATCTATGAATCTTGACTGATACAAACATCATTTACTCAGCATATAAAGGCTGTTCCACAAGTCAACTTCCCAAAGTTGCAATTTTAGTTTACTAGAAATTGGGAGCTGTGCTTTCTGTGAAACCTACGCTGGTTGCAACTAACCTGTCTCAAGTTTGTTTCTACAGGGACCAGACAAGGGTCAGGTAGTGTAGATTACTGACTTTCATAACGAGTTCTATAGTGATCAAACAATTCACTAACAAACAGGCAGTGCCACATTCAATGTAATTATAGTAAATCAAGGAGGGAAAAGTTTGGAAGAGGCTAGATCTGGTTAATTGGTTGTCATTTGTCATAGATTTTGTAAGACTGTAGTATGTTGGTTCTTCCTCCTGACAAAATCCTAGATCTTTCCAAAACTCCCATCTGTAAAAATTACCATGATCTGAAAAAATGGAAAGGAACTATAAAAAGAATTATCATCACATTGCCCATGGGAACCTATACAGGGCCCTGCCTTCTTGCAGCGGCATGTTGTATGATGGATGACAGAGTCCTATTCTTCTTCTTCGTTTTAGATTTTTTTTTTTTTTTTTAGTGAGAAAGAAAATGATAAGAGGAAAAACAGGTTTCCAGGCACCACAAGTTTCCGGTTGACCAATATAGGTCTCCTGTGGGTTACCGAATCAACACTAATAGAAGCACATATAGAAGTTAAAAATATTTAACCACTTAGAACATGACTGATATATAAATAAATTTAAATAAGAAAGCAGCAGACCTCCTTGAAAAGAACATCTTCTGACTCCTCTTCACTTAATTCTGCAGAAAAAGTACAAATTAAAAATCTGAAGTTAGTTTCTATTCAAAATAAATAAATAAATAAATAATAATAATAATAATAATAATAAAGAACTGAAGTCAGTTGTAAAATTACACTCCTAATAATTTTAAAATATTCTGATGGAAGTCTACAAGATCACCATGGTAGAAATGAACGTAGTCACAAACTTTATCTTGGGGAACCATAAACCCCCATACATGCAACCTCAAAAGCTAAAGCACAGGTGGTACACATGCAGATATAGAACCAGCGATGCTTTAATACAAACAAATGCACCCCAAACAAACCAATCCCATTTATTATCAATAATACATGGACTGCCATAGGATGATATAGCATTTGCAAAACCAAGATTTGGAGTAAATGCAAAAAGTAAGGTCCCATTTTAACAACTAGATAATTATAACTGAGGCAATCTTGATAAGCTTGTTTAGTCCCCCCCCAAAAAAAAAAAAAAAATCCCCACACACAAACACACAAAATAATAACAAATAAATAAAAGATTAAAATAAAAACCCACAACAGCATACTCCTATATAATGGTTTAGGATGGATTTCCTCAAACTAAGCATATCTAACAAGGCACCATGAAATCAAACTAAGCATATCTGAAATGAAAGATCAGAATATTTAAGTTTACCATATGCCTCTGTAAACTTGGGATCACCGGGTGATTTGGGATCTGAAATACAACAAAAACAAAAGAAAGATGAGCACATGGTGCATATTATAAACCTTGTTTTCTTTAGTAAACCGTTCATTCTCCTAGGGAGCTACTATAACAGAGAAAGAGATGCTTTAATGTAAGAACACTTTACCGCTAAGATATTTTATCCAACACAACATCCAGGCCACAAAATTGTTTATCAATACAAGATCAAAAGATAATTTATAACCAAAACAGTATTAACTGTCAGATTAAAGAAGTCAGATTCATCTAGATCTCTACTGTATATATAAAAGCATGAATCTTGGAAAAAAAATTTAATAACCAAAATATCCTTACATAATTATAAAAGCACATAAAAATAAATAGATATGGACCCCCTACAATTCTACCAATCAAAATAGTAGACTTACTGAATTAAGAATAATTTTTCATAGTAATTCATTTTTAAGTTGAAAACATTTTCTTAACATAGAGGTATGCTCCCATAAAACTTCCTTAATCACAAAAAAAAAAATTCTAAATCAAATTAAAACTCTTTCATAAGCATTGTCTCACTCAATTCCATCTATCACAATAAAATTCTTCTTAATTAAATTAAATTTTATATATACTAATTCATTTATATATAGAATCATAGAACTCAATTTTTCAAACAATTCAAATAAAATTTACACTGTATTTCTTATCCCCCCCCCCAAAAAAAAAAAAACAAAAAAAACAAAAAACAAAAAACAAAAAAACAGCAATTTTGAAAAAAAATAAATAAAGATTTTGTTTTAATTTGTAATTTGAAATTTTTGTAACTTACTGAGTTCATAATTATCAATTAAATGTTGTTTTCTTTAAAATTTTGATTTTCCAAAAAAAAATTTAATAACAAACTTTCTAACAGCTTTGAATATTTCACCTTAGTTGTAATGCTTGCACTATAGTTGATTTCTTGAAAATATATATTTTTTCATAAAAATTTGTATGTGCATTGCACGTGGTGCATTGCAAGTAGTGTCAAAAGGGGTATATCGCCAAAAATGTGGACTGGTAATTGCGATACAACTTTCATACAAGAAAGAATTTGAACAGGACAACTAAAACACAGACACTGTGAAACTGAAAATGCTTTTTAATGTCTTTTAATTCATCCATAGACAGATAAAATGGAACAAGGAATTCACCCAACTCAATCATTGGTACAGAAATAGATTGATAATGGCACAAGATAACACTGAGGCATACCCGAGAAGGATTGCCGAACCAAATTTAGCCGTCTGTATTGGGCCAATGCAAGCACAACAGCATCCTCAACCTTGAAACAGCAGTAAAGATGATTCAAAAAAGGTAAAGAAACACTAAAAAATAAAATAAAAACACATTATAAGGTAATGCTATTATGTGATAAATACTTGAACATAGAATGGAAGAAATAGATGAATACACAATTCGGATGGAACAATCCTCAAGGAATAAAACACCTAGTTTTGACTTTTGAATATACATACATACATACATACATACATACATACATACATTATATTATATACATTATATTTTATATATATATATATATATATAGAGAGAGAGAGAGAGAGAGATAGATGAATACACAATTCTGATGGAACAATCCTCAAGGAATAAAACCCCTAGTTTTGACTTTTGACAAAACACAATCCATAGAGGAAAATCAACACACACACACACATATATATATATGTATGTATGTATGTATGTATGTACGTGTGATATATATTAATAAAAATGGAACAGAATTGATGTTGAAGTAAATAGAGACTAGAGAGAACCTTCAAGGAAGCTAGTTCTCTCAAGCCCATTTCAACTGAAAGCATGCTCTCAATATTTCCTTCTCCAGTTAGATCACTTAAATCTCGAACAGGTTTGCTCCTATCTGGATCATCACCACCTGCTCCACCATGCAGTTCAAAAGCTTAACTAAATGCAAGCAATGACCAAAAAAAAAAAAAAAAAATTCAAATAATATTTTAAGATCAACGGGTGAACTAGCCTCTATTCCAAGACTCCTCCTTAGCCTTTTGTCCAGCAGAGATGACAACTTCAAATGGAAGAGGTGCTAAAGCCGACCAATGCTCATGCTTTGATGGTGCTATATCTGCACAAATGCCTATAAAGAAATAAAGAAATGAGGGTTATTAAGCAACTACAACGTGAGTGAATATAAATTGAAGCACTAATCCAAAGCCAAAACAAATCAAGAAGTGAAATGGCATTACAAATTTCCCAAAGTGGATAGGTGTAGAGAATTACACTATTTTGATGAAAGACTAAACTCCCCTCAGATTGCACTTATATTTAAACAGTACAGTCTAACAAAGTCCACAAGATTCATTTACAAAAGCAAAGACACAATAAATTAAAGCAAGTGATAACTCATTTCCTCTATTCTAAGTAAGAGAAAGCCATAGAAAGTTGATTACCATGCTGTACAGCTAAACCCCAGTAGCGAGCAAGCCAACACCTCTTCAGAACTACTTCCTCCTAAAAGATAAATGCAGTAATACAATAAGGGTTTGAAATTTGAATAGCTAGTCATAAATCTCACTAAAATTTCGAAGGACAAACCATCTCTTCCTGAGTCAAAATCATTCTCTGTGTCATTGAGCAAAGAGCTTTTGCTTCAGATTCTGCTTCTCGGAGCTGTTCTACAGCAGTTGCAGCCTCATCTTTTAAGTTCTGGTTTAAACAATTAAGATAAGGCATGAAAGCATAGCAGAAATCAGAAAACACTTGACAAGGTTCAGCAGTAAAGTAGAATATAGAATATAAAATAAATATAGAACAGAATTACAGAAGTGCCAATTAATTAGCATACTCTACCTCAATTTCTGAACGAAGGGTTGCTACTTCCTCATCTCTCCCATCCTTAGTTTGTTTCGCAGCCTTAAGAGCAGCCTATGACAGAGAATGTTTTTCAGTGTAAGAACAGCTTCAGAAAGATAATCACATTTAACACAAAGGAAAGTAGAAGCACACGCCAAGATAAAATGTATAAATTGTACAGTTAATACAGTCTGAATCAATTGTACGAGCTTAGGAAACACAGCTCATATAGAGACAATAAAAGCCTACATGCTCCTTCAGCACCAATATAAAAACTAAAAACATTAGATAATTGCTTAATCATTGTTATTTTCATATTCATCCCAAATCTAATTCACAGGCCCCTACTTACCTCTCGTTGACGCAATGCTGCTTCCTTCCTGTAGATAAATTAGAAAAAACATCATAACCAGGATATTAATAGAGGAATAGGACAGGAAAAATAAACCAAGTTTACCTGCTCAACAATTTAGCTTCCAGGGATACACCTTCTCCAAGAGCAGCAACCTGTAAATTTAGAGTTAAATAGGGGACATGAGTAACTAAGCATCATTGCGAATTCGTAGGAGTTCAAGAAAACAATATTTAGGGCATGTTCTGGAATCACATTTAGCTCTCTTCAGGAGCCAAAAACCAAAGAGATGAATGCAGTTCCCAATATCGATGTCCGCTTCCTACCCTCTGTCTTGAACCTTTCCGGGCCTAGGGGAAATGTGGAGGGTTACTCCTTCATTGAACGAGTTTAAGCAGCATAACTAATAGGGTAATTTTCTCTACCACCAACTGGTCTTGGCCAACGTACGTGGTATGCCCCTACTGCCACCAACTAGCCTCCCAATATTTGGCACCAGTTCATAGTGCCATACAAAAATTAATCTCAAACCTTTATAGATCATACCTAATGCATCCGAGTTTGATCCATAAAGCCAACCCCAAATAGTTGGTAAAAGGATTGCCAGTTCAGTGGCTAATTATTTCAAGAGTGAGTGAGTGACATAAATTGTATGAACTTCAATGACCAAGGCCGAGATATGGAATTTAAAAATAAATTAAAAAATTAAAGAGAATACCGACAGTTCACTTAAGGTTGGCACAATGGGCACAAGGTGTCAGAGATGAGAAGCAAATAGAGACAGACAAAAAAATTTAGTTTCATTCAGAATTTATGGCTAGCAGTTGCAGCATATAATAACTAGAAAGTTGACACAGCTGTATGGATAGTAGTTGAAAATGCTAATTTTTTAAAATGACTAAAATACATTAATTGATGAACATTATCTTCTTATTAAGGATAGCCTGTTCATGCCAAACTAATTAAGTAAAAAAAGAGTTGCCCAGACAAGATAGTACAACTGGGCAACAAATGATGCGTAAGTCCTAGAAGAGACCTGTAATATGCCAGCTTATTTGAGACTTAACTTACCCTCATAAGTATCAGAATTGCAATTGGGAAATATAATGACTAAGATAATATACCTGTTTCTCAAGCTCCCTAGCCCTGGCCTCCGCTTGTTCACGTTTTTCTTCTGCATGCCGAAGCTGCAAAGAGGATTCAGGCATAAATGTTACACATCACAAATCATATTAAAATATAGACCAATATTCTTTGGGGTGGTGAGGAGTGACAGCACACCTTGTCCAGAACAATCTCATTTTCTTCTTGTAGCATATCAAGCTGCAGTTTTCAGCACATGTTAGATTCAACATAATTGCTTCAAGGATTACAATTAAAATATCACAAAATAGTAAGTTCATCAACAGTTGTCTTCATTTAACTATCCCAAGATACATACAAATCCGGTATAACCTATAAATTGTTTTCTTAATTATTTTTCAGATGTTAGCTGCAAGTCTTTTATAAACAACTACAAACAAATGGCTAAGAATAACTTACTTCATCACGAAGTGCGGAAGCCTCACGCTGATTTCCAGTGTCTTGCAAATTGTGATGTCCCATATCTGATGTAAACCTACAATGTTTGCCATTATCGAAAGTCAAGCAATAAAATAAATTTCACCAACAATACCCAAAACACTATGCGAACTGAAGCCCATCAACTTCCCATTACAGTTGAAAATTTTTAATCATAGGTGGATGCATCTTGTACATGCATAAGCACCTACATGCATACAATCATAAGCACCTCCAATCATAGGTGTATGCACTGGCAGAGATATGAATTCATGTCATGCATACAAAGAGCGAAGCTCATTATTCAATCTGCAGAACTAATGTGACCTTGCAAAGTAGCAAAAAGCTTTTAGATCTTAGTTTCAAAAACAAGAATTAATGCAACTACCATATTTTTGTCAAAAGATTGGAGAACTGTATAGGTGGTGAAACTTAAAAGAAAACCTAATGCTGTCTAAATGACATAAGGAAACAAAATCACGAAGACCGGGACAGAATATAATGGTAACGTAATGCTAAGAGTGGAAATGAGGAAATGGTGAAATTTGATGACCAAAGAATTCCATAAGTGACCAACTTCGATTTCTTGGATCAATTATTCATGAAGGGAGAACTTCACACAATGTTGACCATAAAATTCAACAGGAGGGATGCAGTGGAAAAGGCAGCTAGTGTGAGTTTCCTATATATTCGGTGATCGAGGAAAACCCTCAAGAAATAATTTTTTTCGCACTTAGATGGAATGTATCAATTTCCATGTTGTATGTGTAAATACCTTCATTTGATTCTCAGAAAGCATTAGTACATGGAGAGGATATCACTTGAAAGTGTTTAAGAAAGGAAGCCATTTGTACACACTTTCCATTCCTTTATATCATTCTTTCTTAGCTAAAGAGAGCTTTACAGTGCAAAACAAGGGAAGTCCAAAGCAAAGCCTTAAGCTACCCAACTTTCAAATGGTTCATAATAATTAAGAAAAAAATAAGTAAAATATTTCTTTACCCCTTTTTACTCATCATACTCGTAGGAGGTTCAAGAGTAGGTATAGGAGCCGGTGTTCTCACTGATCCTCTGCTAGGTGGCACCAATGCCGTTGAACGAACAGACATTGAAGGCCTTCCAGCTGATGTGGAGCGAACTGTAGTAGTATGCTCCATAAAGGTCCGACCTAACTAATTAAAATATGAGAAAATCCAATTAGCATTCTATACATTAACAATCCCCAATCAGATCAACTAGAACTCCACCAAATCCAAATAACACCAATTAATGATTTAACTCAAAAAACAGATCGAAACCATGCATCAACTATGCTTTAGATATATATTACAAATAAAACCATAAATAAAATGCTAAAACCCTCCAATTCAGTTCAGCTCAAGCAGAATTCAAATCAAATTCTATCTTAATTACCCTAATTTAGATCAAATTCACTTAAATTTCGGTTCAAAATACATCAAGTTGCCAGGATTTGGATCTCTAATCCAAACAAAATCATCAAAGTCAAAGACCTAATCTCTCTAATTCACTTCAGTACTGCATATAATATATAAACCAATTCCTTTGAAACAAAAGGAGAAATGATAAATGCTTAATTTAAATTTTACCGCAGGTGACGGAGATCTATTAGCCCTAGCAGACGAAATCACAGGTATGGTGCTATTGTTATTAACATTGCTGGAGTAAGACGACGGTAAAGGAGGAGGCGGAGCACTATAACGAAACCCAAGATCATCTTCATCCTCGTCATCATCAGCTGTCTGTGACGCCATGACCTGAGCCAAACGCTGCGCCGCGGCTTTCGCAGCCACGTTTTGAGTCCTCTTGATGGTGGAGAATCCGGTCGTCGACTGCAGCCGTGAGTGAGGGTGTGCCGGCGACATCGCCGGTGAAGACGACCCCGTGCTGCTCGAACCACCACTCCACTGCCGCGTATATACCGGACTCCCAGTTCTCCTCCGATCCATCTCTCTCCCTCTCTATATATATAATTGTTGTATAGTGTGAGTCCAAAATTTTCGGGGAGAGCTAGATTTTCTCGAGAAAATCGAAGATGCTCGGGTTGAGAGATAGACGGAGGTGGTTTCGCACTGGGATCGGAGAGAGAGAGAGAAAGAGGAGCTTTGGGTGTATCGGACCGTACGATCTAGGATTGAAGGTCGATGGAGGCTACGGTTTCCGCGGGAGAGAATGAGGAGAAAATAGTGGGACCATGTCGTTAATAGAGATCTCGGAAAAGGCAGAACATGTTACTTGTTTCGGCGTGGACCCGAAATTTCCGTGCCGGTTCGATATTTCGGCTAATATTTACCGGTTTTTTCGTTGCCGACGGCGCTCTGATATGCCACTGAGGCACTGAATGGGTGTGCTGTGTGCAAGTAAACGGACTTTTTAATTTTGGTATCTTGACACTATAAAGAGCATTTTGTTTTAGGTAAGCGAGAAGTTTCGAGTTCAATTCAGTTTAATTCACATCAGATAATCTTGAATTTTTAAATATTTAGTGTTAAACCTTGTTCATTAATGGAGTCGAAAGTAAAAATACCCCATGGCTCATGGACCAAAAAAAAACTCTAGTCCACAGCTTGTGCAAATTCTAGTTTTTTTTTTTTATCAAATCAAATAATAAAAACCTATTTTCACCTTAACCATCCAATTTTTAATATTAATAAATGGATATTTTACGTGCTTAAATTTTAAAAAATTTATTTAAAAATAAAAATGTGTTATAAAACCAATAAGGTCATTGGTCAGAGCTAAACTAATTAATTTGCACTTTAGTGATGGATCCATGTTTTGTCATTTTTGGTAGACCCTTGTACACTTATTGGTACTATTAAGGGCTGTCTGGAATAGCTTCAACTTGTGCTTTTAATGAAGAAGTAGAAACAGATGTTCAAAAATGTAAAAGCAGAAATCAATTGTATTTAGAAATTGGGACACGTTGGGGACTTATTTTTAATTTTTTAGTGATATTAAATAACAAGATCAAGGTTGGCATTTACAATTTTCATTAATAAAAAAAAAAGAAAAAAAAAGCTACTTATACTTTTATTAAAAGTAGGTAGCTAGGTGCTTGATTGCTTCATCCAAAAAGCAACAAAAAACAATTTATCTACTACTCTATCTCTATTTTTAACGTAATAGACTCAACTTATGCTTTTGGATACCAAAAGTAACTTTAGGTGTTCATGTTTCTCTATCCAAATAAGCACAACTTGTAAATCATTCTTTTTAGTATCTATAATAATATAATATATTGGCATGAGCAATGATAGAAGACAGTGATGATTTAAGAAGCAAAATGTTTGTTGGTTGGTATACATGAGCATTTAATGAAGCATTAGATTCAAATATATATTCACACTCAAAGCCACCAAGGCCACCAACTTTCTAACAAATTTTGGTCACCAAATTAATTCAAGGTTTATTATGTTGTTAAAACTCTGTGATATATCTATATATATATAGATATATATATATATAGATATATATATATATGTGTGTGTGTGTGTGCGCGCGCGCGCTTTTGTCAGGTGCACCTGATGCATCATGCTTCAGGTGCCCTCTTGTAGAGCCACTTGTGATTATAATTTTGAAAAACTGACCGTTGTGTATGTCATGTCTGCCAAAAATCACAGTAATCCAATGGTTGGTTGTTGAAAAATGTAACTTTGAAAAACTATTACTTTTTTTTCTTTAAAATGTTATCATTTTTTAGCAGTCAGTTTTCACAGAAACCAATCGTTGGATCACTGTGATTTTTGGTAGGCATGACATACATTATAGGAGTATCTAATCCAACGGTCAGTTTTCCAAAATTTACTATACAAGTGGCTCTACAAGAGGGCACCTGATGCAAGATGCATAAGGTGTACCTGATATTAGCGCGCGCGCGCACACATATATATATATATTATTATCCTCTTCTGTCTCTAAGGTGTTGACTTAATAATTTTTCCTGAAGTCCATTCTTGTCTCTAGTAGTTTGAACTTTAAGATGAATTGGTAAATTGACATTTGCAGTCTGTTTTCCTTTAAGCAACAAGAAAATCAAAGAAGAGGGGTGCTAGAAGCCCTAGAATTCCCATATTCCCCACTTACTATTATTTTTTTTCCAAACGAGGACGAGCATTATAAATAGGAATAATGTATGAGGTTTCATCAGGAGTGTTTTTTGGCCAATTAATCAACAGCTGAGGGTTAATAATTATTGTTTCCTTTCGTGCAAGAAGTGATTGGTGAGAATATCATCTCAAGCATTCATTCTAGACTTGGAAGTAAAGTGGTGAGTATTCCAAATTCCAACCACATAAGACAGGACACCATAGTTTCATGTTACTTGAGACTTGAGATATTCCCCAAAGGGCACCTTGTGATTAACAGTCCAAGAAATTAAATCAATCGGTATTGTTAATTCCTTCTTAATGCTTTATTTGGATATCTGTTGCCTGTTGGATGTCCAACGCTCTTCCCAACATCTTAGCCACAGATATCATCAAAAGTCAACACTTTTGATTTTATCCCTTAATTTTAGTGCTACCTTTATGCTCCTGTATGGCACTGCCCAAAATATGAGAGAGAGAGAGAGAGACAGAGAGAGAGAGAGAGAGGATGGCGTTGCGTATTAAGCACAGACAAAAGCACTCAACTTCAGAAAATGCAATATTCTCAACTGAAAATGGTGAATACAGGTCCAGCAAGTTCCCATAATGTAGTGGGCATTAGGCTAGAACCATTAAGTCTCAAGCCACACAATAGACTCTATTTAAAGACTGAAGAAGAGACCCTACACCTATACCACAAACATAAAGTGTGTAAAGTGGTCCTTGTTCCCTACTACCACAACTTGGAAGAATTATAAGTGTCATTATTTAAAATACTGATCTAGCTTTCGAAACAAATTTAATAGCAAAAACAAGGCAAGCAAAGCACCCACCAGATAATCCTAACACGATTCAAAACTTCTACTCACTCTCTTGGTTGATTTAACTCACCCCATGGGCTCACTTCCTAAGCTTAAGCTTTCTTTTCAACAAGTTTCTCTATCAAATCAGCCGCTTCTTGGACCGTCGTTATGTTCTGAGAGCTCTCCTCTTCCACACTAATGCCAAATTCTTCTTCTAATCCCATGACTATTTCCACCTGCCCAAAACCACATGGTTAATTTCCAATTTCCAAACCAAGTTGATCCCCCAATCATCAAAACAAGTTGTATGTTATACTACTTGGCATCACTATAGTCTGGTCTAATCCAATAAAAATTCATATATAGATTATAGACTGAAGAACCAAGGGAAGATTACCGTGTCAAGAGAATCAGCACCGAGTGCTGAGAACTTGGATTCAGGGGTGAGCTCAGATTCCGGAGGCAAAGCCAGTTGTTTCCTCACAATCTCACAAACTTTCTGCACTGTTTCGGGCTTTGCCTGTTGGTTATGCAATTGAAGTTCACCAGTCACCACAAATACAGATTATTTTGCCTTCCTAATAATAAATTTCAGAAGTTAGAACTAAAGGTAAATTGTGTAACAGCCAGAAGGGGGAGATGGAATACCGCACAAGAGACACGGAAACGAGAGGTCCTCAATGAAGGGAAGCCATTCTTTAAATAACCCACAGAAACAAGCTTCAAACTTGAAGTTCTCCCAGTTACCTAAACATATAAGCACCATAAGTATATTAATTTGTTTGGATAATTTCGGCAAATTAATTGAATTTTTTTCCTTTTTTGGGATAAGTGCAGAGAATTTTATTACAAGAAGAGATAAAACTAGAGAAAGGAGAGCAACAATACAAGCCCAATCATAAATAAGATACAGAAATACAGTGCAAAAACTAAGCAGAGAAAGAAAAGACCCATAAAATCTTTTAAAACTCTTGCTTTGTTTGGATCTAAGAAAGAACGAGGGAAACGAAAGGAAAATGCTGAAAATTACTCATAAATGGATTCCACTCTAATGCATTTTCATGCTTCTCCCTTTTCTAATTTCCTTTGAGTTTTCCTTGATTCAAACAAAGTCTTGGCGAGCTCCACACTCTCAAACATCCTCCCTATTACCTTTTCTGACATTTTGACTGCTTTTTTAGCCTAAAATCCTGGGAATTGAGTGAACTGACCAAATAACAAGTTCAGTCGGATTTTAAAATCACATGCTCTAACTCATGAATTGCTCAGTCCAGTACACTACGAATATAAAAGATTTTTTGTTTTCACTCAATGGACTTCTATATACTTGAAATCTTCCGATCTCCACTTCTGCCCATACAAGAGTGGGTCATCTCTTATCCATCTTTACTCTCTTTTTTCTACACAATGGGCTAGCCCTCTCCCTTCTCAAAAACCCTCCAAACCTAATGAAGGTGGGATTTGATCCCAGGTCTATTACAATTCTGAATTCCTGATAAAGGCAACATTCGATCCCAAGTCTCAGATTCTTAATTCCTGATAAAGGTAAGATTGATCCCAATTCCCAAGTCTCAAATTCAACAAGAGACTTTACCAGCAAGCTAGCAAACTGCACCTTCCTCTTATCCATCTTTATTCAAACATCCACAGTTATGGCTCCATTATGAACTCCAAAGATCTATATCTAAGGCTTAAGCAAGTTAATCTTGGGGTTTTCTCTAGAATTGTTCTACCATACCAATCCGAACCATATTCCGTAGCAAAATTTCCATTTTTCACGACCAGCTACTACAGCATAGACTCCCTGCGCGCGTGCACATTGAAACCCGCATTTTGACAACATAATAACTCCTCAATCTCAATTCAATTTGAGAGGAATACGATATCAACACACAAACCCTAACAATTAGCCTCTGTTTGGAACTCAGAAAAGTCGAAGAAAAATGCAAGAATTACTCTGAAAAATGAAACCGTTTCAAAACAATTTTCAATATTTTTCTCTCCACTTTCCGAGATCCTACCATAGCATTTTTAAGGGAAGATAAAGAATGAAACCAATGAAGCAAGAGATGTGAAGATTCACCTGGTTAGTATTGATGGACTGCTTCAATGAAGCTCCGAACCTTACACAAGTAGCAGACACAGCAGTCATTGGAGCTCAATTCCAGAGAGAGAGAGAGATGAATTGACAGGTTTTGAGCTCGGAAAGTCTGTATTTTATATGGGGAATCTGAGCAAGTTCGAGGGAAATTAAACGACACCGTTTTATTATTGTGCTGTTAACGTTTTATTATTGTGCTGTTAATGTTGCCTTTGCAATATTCATTCTTTTCGCTGAAAAGCCAAGGGAAAGTCCGAAAACAGATAGAGAATCTGAGAATCTGAGATACGTGTGGCGAACATTCACTCTCACTGTTAAAGCCTATCTATTCTGCTTACGTGGCATTGGATTTGCGTCTGCGTGTTTGGTGGGGGTTCCCTCTCTTCCCTGCAACTTGGCCACGTGGGTCTCTCGCCTTTGCCAGTTGCCAGAAGGGACGAAGATCTCCGACGTAAGATGCAGCAGCAATCCAATCCAACGGCCATTATTTGCTAGAACTCATTTAAAAGATTTTCTAAGCCAAATCTATGATTCAATGAATTATTTATTTGATTTTAAAGTTTAGGTGATTTTGACAAAACTAACCTATATATATAGCTTATGTTGATTTTATGTAATTTATTCAATCTATTATGTATTATCGATCATGACGAAGTGCGCTATCCTATTTGCAAGGGCCTATTCTAATGTTAGCAATTAGGATCAAACTTGAAGTTCGGATGGTAGTTAATGTGGCATATCATTATAATATAATAAGATACATCACATGTGTTATTTTCTTATTTTGTATTATATTGACATAGTAATCAATATGACATTTTATATCAATTGTTATATCATTTGCTAGAAGAATGATTATTAAAATTGTATCAATCATAAAATTCAAATATAGTATAATTCAATATATTATTAAAATTGTATCAATCATAAAATTCAAATAAAGTATTATTCAACGTTGGTTAATTTATTAAAATCTTCAAGTAGCTATACCAATAAATTGAAAAAAAATTCTGCATTTATCAAAGTGGAAAGGTTCGTAAGAATGGGGAGGGCTATCTTGTCGTATGACTCACAAGCTTGAATTGGGCTTTCTTATTTTCTAATGATTAAAAAAGAAAAAATCATTAGAAAATAAGCTCGAAATTAAATCCTTAGAAAGAAAGGTTGGGTTTCGGCGTACAAAGTCCGAGGTCCCTGTTTCGAGTCTCCTGGACCACCTATCTAAGGTATTTATCTTGCGTCTTACCTGATATCCATAGTTAGTAGGGTATTATGGTTAACTGGGGATTAGTCGAGGTGCACGTAAGCTGGTCCGGACACTCTTATCATAAAAAAATAAAAAAATAAAAAATAAAAAATCACTTAAAGTCAATCCTAATAAACTGACAGGTACGTCCCATAATTATAATAGGGTGGCGGCAGATGGTGCGGTCAAATATGTCCATTCATAGAATGGTATCTTAGTTTGGCTTGAAAAGTCCTCTATGTTAATAAATTCCCTCCTAGTGGAGGATCTCTTTGAATGTTTTCACATGAATAAAATCATTTTTACATGTGGAAAAAAAAAAGTGAAAAATTACATATAACTCCTAAAGGGCCAACTCTCTTTTTTTTTTTTTTTTTATAACCGGGAACAGCCCCACTGATGTGTCCTTCGGATCCACCCATGTGACCCAAATCCGGGGGAACTAGCACAGCAATCCACCGCCATGGCCCCCCACTTAAATCATGGTATTCAATCAGTGGGGAATCAAATCTGAGACCGTGTGCTTAACTCACACAGCCCCCAATTCACTCTTTCCAACTGGGCTGACCAACTCATTGCTTACGTGTGTTTCTTACATTACTCTGTCATCCCTAATAATTTGTTTGCAAAAATGCGGAGCTCATTTGTTTACGTCAGAATATTTAATATGAAGTGCATTTGGATTTTGCCTGCACGAGGAAAAAGCGAACAATATCGAGAACCAAATCAGCAGCCGTTTGCTAAAATGTCAAGGAGCCTTGGAGGTTCCGTGAAGTCTCGTGCCGTTGAAAATTCCATCATGTTACATCCTTGCTTACCTATTTTTGTGAATATACATCCTTGCAGACATTTATATCTTTCTCATAGAAAGGCCATTTCATTTGCATAAAATCACACAAATAACATTGTTGTACAAAGTGATGCCATTTAATAAAAATAATAAAAATAATAAAATTGATATCTAATAATCACATATTCATATAGAGACTACACGATAGTACTTTCGGACTATGCATGTACTGCTTAATTTTTTTTTTTTTTTTTATACAACTATCCTGAACCAGCTTGAGTGCATCAGACTAAGTCCTGCGCCCCGAACAAGACTTTCTGGTCGGTGGTCCCGGATATTAGTAACTAGTGGGGGTCGAACACGGGACCAATGGCCTGCTTGCTCCACGACTAAACTAACCACCCAAGGATTATTGCTCAATTCTCTCTCTCTCTCTCTCTCTTCATTTTTAAAATTATTCTAATTCTAACAAAAATGAAACTCGATTTTAGATATTTGGTACCTATCAAACGACTTTACAAGTAAGACAGCTAATATTGAATAAAATCAAAACTAATTTAATGGTTTTTCAAAATTGTAAAATTATAATACTTTATTAATTTTGCATGTTTGTCATTGGAAAATTTGAGGGAAATAAAGTACTTGAGCATTAAATGACTTCATTAAATAATTTAAGGCCTAAATTGTCATTTTACAATTGATGTAATTATTAAATTTCGTAAAAATATAACATATAATTATCACAAAAGAAGTTTATGTAATTTAGAGATTAAATTTGATGAAAATAAATTAACTAATCATCTACGAAAATAAAATGTTAAATGATCTATTTCTTCAAATTTATTGCCTGGAATAAATTATAAATTGGCAGTTTATGGATTAAATTAGTGTAATTACATCACATAATTTATTTTTATTAAATATTCTAATATGAAATGAATGAAAAAAAATATAAAATATCACAATTTTGTCAATTTAGAAGATTATTTATTCAATTTATAAGTTTATAAGAATTAACTTAAAGTTTATTTGTTTGATTTTAAAATTTCTTTATTTTTATAAAACTAAAATATAGTTAAGAAGTTATAAGTGATTTAGAGGGGAAAAAAAAAACTATATTTGGGAATGTATTTTATATAAATTATATTATAATATTTTAATTAAAAAGAATTCGTTTTAAAACTTACCCTTGAAAAAAATTGTATTTATGCTTTGCTAACTAGTTAGGTTCTTAAGTTTGCTAATCACTCCCTTAAAAACTTCTTTTAAAAAATAATAAAATAATATTTTTCAACAAAATTAAAAAAAAGGGCGTTAAAATTTTTTAATTTGGGACATGTCGAATTGGTACCCAATAGGTCAACATTCGTTATTAAACTGAAGAGTGGAGGGCAAATTTTCCCGCGAATTCTCTATAAAATTGCGCAAAGTTGTGGGAACCTTAGAAAACGCAGACATTTGACCAGTGTCGGACGAGAAGCCAGGGCCAACTCCCTTGGTTTTCTCGACGCCCAAACACTCCATTTTTCTTGCTCCCTTTCTTAGACCAAACCATAATCTCTCCTCCATATCTCAGAGACACGAAAGAAGAAACCCTAACCCTAACCTGAACTCTGAAATGGCGTTATCAGAGAACTCTCGCCAATCTCTCATCCCGAGCTTCCTCTATTCTTCTTCTTCTTCATCGAAGAAGCTCTTCGATTTGGACGCTTCGATGCACAGAAACGTTTCTAGGTTGCCTTCATCGCCGTCGATTTCATCGTCTTCGAATGGAGGTGTTTCCAGGAGTTTCGTGATTCCGGCTCCGAGTGAGCCCGGTAAGATCGCGATGTACTCACCGGCTTTCTACGCCGCGTGTACCGCTGGTGGGAGCTTGTGCTGTGGTCTCACTCACGCGAGTTTCACTCCTCTCGACGTCGTCAAGTGTAACATGCAGGTCTATTTTCAATCATTTTACTCTCATTTATGCATTTATTTTTTACAAAGCTTGATTTGAGTTTATAATTTTGCTTTGAACTTGTTAGGTGTTTTGGATTTGTGGTGTTTCTTTATTCGTCAAACTTATATGTTCATGAAGTATGTTATGTTTTGATTAATTTTGAAGAAACAGTCAAAACCTCATTTTTGGAGTACTTTAATATCGCTGGGATCGTATGCAATCTTAAATTCCAATTCATTCGGGATGGATATGATTCTTTGGCTGTAGATATACGAGTATATTTATATTTGTTGATAAATTGTTGCGCGATTATCTTATTAGAGGGTCTGTCTCTGAGAAGGCAACCTGAATTTGCAGCTGATCTT
>JAESVK010001301.1:2669364-2684955 GCA_017140935.1 Hamamelis virginiana
ATATATATATATATATATATATATATATATATATATATAAGCAATTCAATCAATAATGTGGGCAAATATAAATTTGAATTTAAAAAAAAAAAATGAAAATTTTCCAATGATTATACAATTCTCTAACATGCAACTCATTATTTGGGAGTGTGATCCTGATTCAATTTAAGAGGGTATACAGTATCGAAGACTATCCTCGCAAAAATGTGTCGAACTTCCTGCAGGTTTCCCAAGGCTAGCAACTCATAATCAATCTTGCTACCTTGTTTGGATACAAATCCTTTCTCCCTAGCCGCTTTCACACACTCAAAAATCCTGCATACTCCCGAATATATTCCAAATGGGATGAATACCTGCATATATTAAAAAAAGAAAAGAATAATCAGGCCTCTCATTCAGAATTTCCATAATAAATTAAGATAAATGCAAACACAACAATATGAAGCAGTATAAAAATAACACATCTGAAGTACACTGATTTCATGCAATAATCATTACAATTATTGATAATTATTGCTATATTATAATAATTTCCCACAGCTTTCTAGCAATTCATTTCTTCTGCATTCGCTGAAATTCTCCCTTTCATGACTGAGATTTAGTCGTCCCATTTCAAATTAAAAACTCAGCAGTCCCATAGTACAAACCCAGAAGGGATTGCAGGGCAAATGAGGCTTTTTTTAGCCTCCAAGGTATTCATAGCACCAACAGCTAAGCACCATATCATGGCCAAAGGGCGCTGCCATTGTTTCACAAAAATAGGGGGCATTTTATGTAAATTCTAATTTTGCATTTTGAAGAAAAATGGCAGCAACCCACTATGTAGTGATGTTGCATGATGTGATACTAACATTACTGTCTCTTTAATAGGGAGATTACTGGACAAAATCCTATAATGCTCCTTCACTTCAATTGACAGGAAATACGGGACGACAGCATTCTACTATGGGTCTGCCTACCATACACTGTTGTATAAAACCCAGGAAAAGTTGAGCAAGAGAGCATAAAAGAAAAATCAAATATAACTATTACTCACCAGATCTGAGTACGGTGCTTGAGGGTACTCTGCCATTGCCTGAGCAACACAATACTCATCAGTCATCTTACTAAGTGCAGCTTGAACTGATCTTGCAAGATCCATAACCTCGCTTATCAATGCTTTTGAGTCCAGATCCTGAGGTTCTACTAATTCATGAAAGCTGACATCATGTGGTCTGGCAATCCTCTTTGCAATATTTAATGCTTCCAACATATCTCCACCATTGTAGACAGCAAGGCCAAATATAGCAACCACCAAAGGATCCCTAGGTTGGTCCAACAGTGCTTTATGGAATGCTAAGATCCCAACCCTGAAAGCATAAACTCATGGTGAGTCATGTTTGGTTGATCCAAACTATAATAAGCTTGTAAGTATTTCAATGTATCTCTGATGTACAAAGGAATTCTAATATATTTGGGTCACAATGGCCCAACACAAATTTGTTTTCAATAGTATGAAGGAGCTCTGATGCTGTGCTATAATGTAATTCAATTCCATTTTTTTGGGTCAAATTATATCATTCAAATGATAAAATTCCAGATTAGGATAAAAAAAAAAATGATGTTGTTGATGAAATTCTTACCACAAGCTCATATGGCATGGCCTGTCAGGAGCCAGAAGCTTATCAAGGTTAGAGAACAAAGACTGCAGGTGAAAAATCCAGAGGATCAAATCAAAACATACTTAGACTTGCAGTTATTACAAAACTATCCCTACACAATGAATGCCACAGAATCAATATAACTCAAAAGTAATACAAAATCGATATAACTCAAAAGTAATACAATATGTTTTTTCCGGTTTATCATGTAGGACATAAGGATATTTTTGAAAAAAATCAAATATTGTAACAAAACAACAGTGGACACAGGATATAAAGACAAATGGACAGTTGGCCAGATCATAGAACGGCAAATTGGAGGTTAAATTCAATTTGTCACGCTACCAACTTGAGATGCATCTGTGATTCCAGTAATCTCGGGTGCGTGCTGGATATCATGATTTTCCATTTGCCAATTGGAAAAACTTACAAAAACTGGGCTACATCTTGGCTGGGTTATTAGTTAATTTATACTCTAAAACTACTAAAGAGTTCAGAAAAATATATTTGACTCCTAACAATTGTATGTTTTCATCCAGGATTTTTTTTCCTTAAGTAGGAAATGAAGGTTTTCAGGCTTAGGCAAGACTTGACCTAGGTCTACGGCACCAAACCTCCAGCAGGCTTTACCAGCTGAGGTTGCTGGTATTTCAAAAGTTCCAGAGCTTGCTTGTGGATGATAAACATGACAAAAGTAATCAAATGTAGAATTTGAAATTACCAAAAGCATGTTAGATCTCTTATCACGTCTCCGAAAACCAAGACGAACAAAATATGCAGCCTGCAAGAAGAAGCTATATCAAAATTGTAGTAAGATGACAAACAAGTGATAAGCATGATAGAGAGAGAGAGAGAGAGAGTTCCATACCTGAATGGGCAGTAGTACTTCTAGGAGCCCAAATTTCCACAACAACCTCAAAGAAGCTTCAGCTGAGCCAAATGCTAGCATGTAGTTCATTTCCATAAGGAGCCTTCCCTACAAGATTTTGAAACAAAAAATAATATATATATATATAAAGAAAAAAATATATTTTAAATTGTAATGGAGTAAGGCACTTAAATACCTTATCAAGACTTAATACTGAGCTACATAAATGTTTAATGGAATGAGCTGTTTCCCTCGTGAAACGGAATCCTAAACGTGCAGCAATTCTAAATGCACGTAGAATGCGAGCTGCAGAGAAATTGGAGTCAGAAACCACTTCTTCACAAGCATTAGAAGACGAAGTGTGATACAATATGTGCATATGTGTTTAGGTGTCCCACACAGCAACTATGGTGCCAGTGCTTCAATAATCATTTGAGAACATGCATGTCTGAGAATCGAACACAGCAAGAAGAACTATTTAGCAGTGCCCTTGTTGCATAGTAAAAACTGATATAAAAAGATAAAAAAACTCACCACAATCCTCTTGAAAAGATGCACTTGCGGGAATCATAGTTCGCACCTATGGCCACAGAAGATGATGTGAAAACATGTACGTTGCCAGCAAGTTTAAAGTAATTGAAGGTACTACAAATGTTAAGAGATACATGCACACTTTGGCTTTTCTGATATCTTCCATTCCTCCCATGTAATCGTACACTAATTTTGCATATGGATCAAACATCAATCTGGGGAAAATAAAAAGAAACGCATTAGAAGGATAAAGAAATTGCAATAAATGCTACAAAATAAATGAAACAGGGATACTACATAAAAAAGAACCAAAACCACACTACTCTCTCTCTCTCTTGGAAAGAAGCTACACTATTCTTGAAAAATGCTAGTTTTGAACTTTCAAGTTAAGACAATCATATTAGCAACCCGTTAATTGTAAAATCACGCTGCAAACAATTCCTCCATCGAATATAATCCTGCTCATCGCAGCCAATAGGTCTTCCAAAAGCATAACTTGAATCCCTATTAAAATTTCTCCCACAGGTGCTAAAACTTGAGACCTATTCCATAAAGAGAATTTGAATTGTATTAGACAGAAACATGAGAAAGTTTATAAAACATTAAATTTGCTATGGACAGCCTCCTCAAGGTACAAATTTAACATTATGATTAAGCTGATTTCTTGACTAGCTAAGATACAAGAGATTTAAAGATCGCCCAAAGATGACAAACCTCCACAATGGTGTCATTAATGTGCACATGGCAGATAGGAAACCGTCTTCCAATTATTTCACATCGTGGAAATGTTCTCATGACCTGCAAACCAAATAAAAGCATACTACAGTCAGTTCAAAGCCCAACTTTAGCATGTTTATTATACTATTACGAATGTAGTAGCTGTTTGAGGTAGCAGCTAACACTGCGGCTAGAAATAAATTTCTAGATTGAGTTAGGACTATATAAGACCAAACTGAGCTCTGAGGCTCTTCCTAGACACCTTATTTTTGCAGAGAACTTGCATCAAAGATGATGATGTTGATGCTGAACAATTTATGCAGGCCACATGTATAAAAAATAGCAATTTAATGAGCCAAAACAAGGAACTTTACAATTCACTTTATCAGATCTAGCATGAAATCTTTATAAAGGACACTGGGCTTTGAAAAATCATAAAATGTCTACTTACTGTTAATCTCACCCCTTCACCCACAACTTGGGCACAACACAAAAGACCTTCTCCACTACAAAAATTGGGTCTTCAAATACAACTTCTAAATTACAGAATCAGCTAAAGAAGATCTTGATATATACAGACCGACTCTCTCAGTCCAACTAGCCAGAGAATTTTCTTTTCTTTACAGTTAATACCCACCTCTCAATATTTAAAATATAAGAATAAGCAGCCTACTTATTAAAAAAAAAATAATAATAATAAAATAAAATAAAGAAAGATAATGGAGAATAGCAGCCTACTTGTTTTCATAGTTTCTTCATGGTATTATACCAATTTACATCTTTATTATATTGTCCACAGAATCTAGTGACCAGGTCAATTGGTAATATTTGAAAGAGTTAAACCAAAGCAAACTGAAATAAGAGGCTTTTATAGAGAAATTCCAGAAGCAAATTTTTGGTTTTCTAAACACTATACTAAGTTCAAGTCCTATAATTTAATCAGGTCTTGAAAAAATTGCCTATAATCTCATGCTGCATAAGATTGGAATGCTTAATCAACTAGATAGTTTTGAAACTAAGACTGTTAATAACTTAATATTTGACATAGAGATATCCAATACGACTCAAAAGATACATATCATCCGAGAAGCAACTTATAACATCAATTCCATCGAAGCATAACAGGAATGCAGAAATTAAGACTAACCTCCTTAAGTTCAGCTGAAGTTATTATGTCAAAGTCCTTTGGTGTTCGTTTTAGGATAAGATCTCGTACACAACCTCCTACAAGGTAAACCTCATATCCTGCAACATAACAATTCAAAATAAAAATAAAAATGACAAGGAACATAGAACAAATATAATAGTCTATGTGCAAGTGTTATATTCTAAACAATCTTTACGGATGCTCTGCGAACACTATAATCTGTATATATTAGGATAGCCAAACTCCTAATATACAGTGCTCAAACTGCATTTTAGGATCAACTATTGCAGGGTATCTACAGTGGTTGTCCCATGCACGGTTGCCTAGCTTGGGTACAGCTTACTTTGCTGGATTGTGTGGCTCAATTAAGACAACCTGCAGCAATGTACTCGTTGGGGTTCAGGATGTGATACTTGGTATACAGCCTTGTCAGGTCATGAGAATAGGCCAGATCCTAGATTTTGCTGACTTGGGTGGTAGCCCAATATTATGCTGTGGGAGCTAAATGGCCCTTAGAGCTTGCTTATGGGCAATGGAACCCTTAACCTTCTCTAGAGCATGGTAGTGATCCAGTTGCATGTTGACTTGTCAGCATGCTTTTTGGACTCCTGGGCGGAACAGAGAAATGTATGGGAAGGTCCTTGGAAACATAGATACTTGTCCATATATCGAGTGAGAACCACAGTAGACATGAGGAAACAATCAGTAGGCCTGCAAAGTATGACTCAGCATGTCGGGACTGAGTTTGATACCTCCTACTCTGCATTTGAGTTTGAAGAGTTGGTTTTGTAGTATCTAATAAAGAAAAGCCAGCCTCATTTGGGTAATGGTTGGGATACCCACAGCCATTTTGCTGCAAAGAAGAGTAAACCGTGACAACCTATTAGCCTCAACTAAAATATAACCGAAAGATAATGGGGAGACAGGTGGGCGGTAGTGGGGAAAGGCTGGTGAGATGGTTATGTTCCTCTTTAGTTTCAAAGAAACAAGCAGAACAGTGGTAATCTATACTCACTTTGGTCTTTACAAGATGAAGACATAATGGTCATTTTAGTAACAACACATTTTAATATCTAACACCATGAAAAGGAAATCTAAAAGAAGTTGTTGTTGTCCTCATCCTCCTTCTCAACACATTATTATTAGTCTGTATATAATGATGAATAATAATTGAAAGCATTGGAATAAAGTTGGTCCTTTGAAAAGTTATTAGGAGATAGGATAATTTTTCATAGAATTCTATTTATACCAAAGGAAATGATACAAATTAAGCTACACTCAAAGGATTACACCTGGTTTTCCTTTACAATCTACAAAACATAAAATTCAGGTTTTATCAGTTCTTCTTACACAAAATACAAGCTAAATGTGCGGAGTTTAACGCATACCTTTTTTCCTGAGCCCATTTAAAACCACTCTCGTAGGCTTCCTAATCATCAAAGTTTTAATTCCAAGTTCTTCCGAGCTCAACTTCTTCCATTCCGTCGCCTTACAATTACCATCAATTACTACCAACACAAAATAATGCAAAGCTCTCAAAAGTCAAAACACGAAACACACAACTCTCAAACTCAAAAAACCCTAGCTCACACACAACTCCCCCAAAAAAAAAAAGCTTAGTTCCCTACAGAGTAAAGAACTTTACTAACATCTTCCATAAGAAGTAACCAAATCATGATTGTTTTCTTTGATGAAACCCTCTGACTCATCGAGCGTCTCTGCAGCCGCAACAGAGGTGAGCCGAACCTGAAAATGAATCAAATAAATGGTTCATACAGGATATATATATGCATATATAAGATGCCAGAAACGCAGACCTTGCGAACGCAGTAGAAGAAAGGAAGACGGAGAGGGAAATGGGGTCTGCAAGCCAGCCCAAAGCCTGATATCACCATTGATGGAGTAGTGATTCACCATGTCATGAGTGTTAAACGTCTGGCGACTAATCCTCAGAAATACTGAGTAAGCCTGAGAATTAGGGTTTTTAAAAAGAGATAAAAGGGCGCGGTGAGCTGGTGAGAGAGTGGCGGTTGTTGCTGTTTAGATATTGTTTGTGAGATGTCAGAAAGAGTGATGATTATTAGATCGCCTGCCGAGGATCCATATGGGACATCGGGTGATCCTGTCCATCCACGTGGCATTTATTTGGACTTTGTTGACCCAACAAGCCAAACCGGGTTTTTTTTAAAGGCGTGTACAGGAATATCTTGAACCCAGATCATGTATTCCCAACTCCAATCAAGTCCACTCTCTCTTTCCCGACAATTTCCATTGCTCTCTCTTCTCACGACCCAAAAATTGCTTCTCTGTCTCCACATGGCAGCTTGCTCACTCTCTCACCTCTATATATCTTTCTCTCTCTCTCTCTCTTTCACCTCTGTATCTCTCCTCACGGGACATTCCCACCATCTCCTTTGAGTATGTGACTTGTGGAAGTAATCACCATCATAATCAATTATGTAACTTGGTTCATGAAATGCAATATGAAGTTGATTGAGCATCAAATATCTCCGTAAGAAAGACTATTTGACGAGCTGTTTATACGCTTGCTTCTATTCTGGTCTTGACCTGTTTGACAAAATGCCACAGTAAAAAAATGTTTGGCAAAATGTGAGTGTGTATCTCTCTTTTTCTACCCTTTTCTCTCTTTTGATTTACATATCTCATGACTTTTAGGAGAAAATGGATAGATTTGAGAAGGTTTTAACGAGGAGATAGAAGGTTGGCCCCGTAGTTTACTACGGCTTCACAGCTGCTGCACATTTTTTAAATCTGCAAAGCCACTGCAAAAGCTGCGAAGCCATAGGCGACTATAGGCTTTCGTTAGTAGATTATCGACGTACAAATTCTGTAAAAATATTGAATGATGTTCCGACAGTGGGGAGAGATAAATGGGCCTTAGTTAGGCCTATCAAGCCTTGGGCACACTAGAGAAATTCAGAACAGAGTCTGGATTCTTTTTTGACGTGACTCTCAACTGAGCACGCCATGCATAGCTTTGGTGAGCATACTTGGGCTTGGCTTAGTCAGGATACAATCCATAACTTGGTTAAGAAGGCTAATCTGTTTGGGCTAGGCTTGATAGAAGCCCATTTTGTGATATTCCACAAATCAAGATGCTGAAAAGCTTGAAGAGTCCATTGGTTGAATGCTTGAAGTCCATGATCCACTGCCCATATCTAGTTGATGAAAATTTATCAATTAACTTCAAACACAATTTCAGCTATCATTTACTGACCCTTGTTGTCTAGTGGTATTTCTACTGAGATAAAAGTTGTGTTTGAATCTTTGAATCTTAGGGTGGAAAGAGAGGGCTGTATGAAAGTGGTTTGGGCTCTCCCTTCTTTGTTTATTATTATTATTATTATTTTAAATTAGCGTGATATTTGGACCGAATTTATAAATGCAAGAAAGGTCACTACTCACTTCACATCAATTAATGTTTAGAAAAATTGATCCAAAAAAGAGTATTATCCCAGTGTGTAGTATGAGCTAGGGTCGGTCTGGGTTTTCCTTTCCGTTACATTTTTCTTTTAAATCAATGGGATATTTCATATTTGGCCTAATTAAATACTTAAATACAACCACTCACTCCATGTCAATTAATATTGGAGAAAAATTCGTGGATGCCTAGTCTCAAAGGAGAAGTCAAATTCAAGACCTTTCGCTTACCAAGACAGTTGGAGCATTGTTCTACCCACAAGTTTGAGAGCCTCAAGATCCCAAAAAAGAAAAATTAGAAACCAATTGGTACATTGTTTGCATCTCCTTATTTTAAATTTCACTACAACTAGCTCAATAAGTTGTCCTTTACATCAAACATTACATACTGTAGATCTAATGTGACCTTGCATTGTCCTTTGCTATTAAATCCCATGGCTGCCATGTTTTCAGGGAAGACACTTCAAATCCTTCAAAAGGTTTTTGTTCTCATTCGGAAAAAACCAACATCTCTCTCTCTTTCTCTTTCTCTTTATGGTCGGAGTGAATCAGCCTAACCCTAATCCTCCTCTCAGCTCACACCTAGAAAGACTCGCATGTCATTTTCACATTCCTTCTTGAAAATCCTCCATGGAAAGAATTTGTCAAGTGGCTTTTTGTATGTGTTTACAGGCAACTAACTGTTAGGAAAGAAGAATCTTTTCTCTCTCTACACTTCTATTTTACTTTCTAATTGTACTTATGTCTAGGGTTATAGATATTATTGGTCACTAATTTAAAACCTATATCAATATTATTAATTCATTAGAAGATAAGGTAATTTCAGTGGCTTCAGAGGGTAATAAGTAAAAAAAATTTGTCAGTCTTTTGCTCTGTTTGGATTGGGGGAAAGGGTAAATCAAAAGGAAAGAAAGCAAGATTGTGAAAATCGTTTAGAAACAAAGGAGTAGACAAAGCCATTTTTTGCTGAAAGTCTAAAATTGCATGCTTCAATGCATTAGCCAAACATTCCTCTAAAATATTTTGGCTTAGCAGAAAGTTTAGCTTAACTCCATCAATTTATCTCCAAGACACACAAAATGCATAGGATTTGTGCTTGGTTGTAAGAAAAGAGAAAGAGAGTACCAAAAAATAGTTCTTATGCATCGGAATACTTCTAGCCAAATAGCTAGATATTTTTACTGTAGCTATGGCTTTGAAGGGCGAAAAATGGCTTTTAGTACTGGAGATGTCCTTAGCCAAACATTCCTCCAAATTTTGGCTTAGCGAAAAGTTTATCCAAATATCTCTCCAAATTTTGGCTTAACCAAAAGCTAGTCTAGCAAAAGTTGGCTAAACTTTCAGCTCTAGCGATTTTTCTATAAGACACAAAAAATGCATGGAGAATTGTGTTTGGTTGTGAGGGAAGAGAGAGATGGAAAGATTAAGCCAAAAAATAACTCTTATACATTGGAGCACCTTTAGCCAAATAGCTAGCCATTTTTGCAAAAAATGGCTTTGAAGGACCAAAAAATAGCTTTCAGCATTGGAGATGTTCATTGGAAGGCAAAAAAGGCTCCCTGTTTTAATATGTTCTACTTTGCACATGAGCATCGAATTTTTGCTAACAACCCCAAATTAAAAATGAGAAAATTATCCAAAAGTCCCAATCTAACTTTTGTTTTACCCAAAAATCCAAGCAGAAATCTTTTCAACTCAGAGGTTTTTTTTTTTTTTAATCCAAGAATTTTAATTTTTTGTTAACATATTATGGACATTTTTTTTTAAGTTAGATTTGCCCTGCAAGCCCTCACTATTTCACTCTGTAAAAATGCCCCACAAGAAAGCATCTTACCCTCGGTTGAAGAAGAAAGAATGAAAGAAAAAGACGCAACTTGTCTTCCACCGTCTAGTATGAAACATGAAGCCAATTCATTTTTTTTGTAAACTGATGTGTTTCTTATAAAATTAATGTATGCCTATGAAAACTAATTAATTTCACAAAAAAACTGATGCATTTCTCTGTAAACTAATGTGTTTCTTATAAAATTGATGTATACTTCCGAACCGTTTCCTACAAACCAAAAAAAAGAGTAAAACAAAGTGAAACAATAAAACCAAAAAAGATGGGAAGTAGACGTCGAAATCAGTTAATTTCCTCTAACAAAATCATTTTCCTCCTCAATTTCCTTCACTCTCCTCTCTCTCTCTCTTCTCTTCTCCTTCATCTTCACCTCTTCAATTCCTCTTTGAATGAGCTTCATTTTGAAAATGCCAAGATCAACACTTTCAGTTGAGATATCAATTGAGAATTCTTCCTTCAATGCTTCCAATGCTTGCTTCAAAATTTTCCGTTGATCAAGTCTTGCTTGAATTCTTTAAACATATATGACTTCAGTTAAGGCCTACAATGATCACCTCGATGGAGAGCACGCTTCTCCTCCAATGATGACAAACTTGATTCTTAGAGTACAAAAATTTCAACAATGATTTGACTTTGAGTGTCTTCTTTTTGCTTGGGAGTTGTCAAACATCGCATCATGCCATTTTATTTTATTTTATTTTATTTTTTAATCGGGTTTGGGATTTGAATGGAGTATTTTTGTCAACATTGCCTAGAGGACTCTACAACATGGTTAACAGTGTCTTGTTAAAAGCTATTTTCGACACTAAAAAATTATTATTTGATTGATCAAATGTTAGCGTTTAATTTTTTTTTTCTATATTTTTTATAATCTTATGTTTTAGCTTGCTTTTAGGGCTTTTGAATCAAGAATTGTATGAAGATTTACGTAGCAGATATTTAATGGCTTTTAATTAAATTTTTTATTTCAAACAGTTTTTTCTTATTTTTAATAATTTTGAATCTAGCACTAGTTAAAGTTTGGAACCAGTACATGAGCCGCCTTAAGAGTAATGCTATACATCGCTACAATTATCGCTACAAAGCTCGAAGAAATGATGATAATTTTGAAAAATCAACAATGGGTAATTTTAAAAATTCACAATATTATTTCTTTCTCACAGCGATGCATAGCATTTCCCATTTGAGAATTATTACCCTTTAAAGAAACCGGGTCTTCTTCTTCTTCTTAGTAATCCGTCCCATCACTTTTCCTTTTCTTTTCTTCAACTTTTGCAAAATCCAAAAAAAAGTCTTCGATCCAAAGGTTGAAGAAATATTTGGTTGAATTTAATTACATACCTTAAAACAATATAACTATCACCTTCAACAATCTATTTCCTTGAAACAAAAACCTACGAAATTCCGGAGTAAATGTTATTTGAATACTGAAAATTAAGAAGTCAGTTAAACACTCATTAACCCTCCAACTAGTCCAACGTACTTGTAGATACTATTTACTTATTTAGTTAACTCTTTCAAATTGATTTGTTTTGATTGCTTAACTTTTTACATCACGTGGAAGTTAGTAAGCGTCCGTCTGCGTTAACTTTTTTAAAAATTACTTTTGAAACTAAAAATTCCACTCGATCTAAAGAAATAGAAGAAGTGATAATCACTTTTAAACAACTCGAGAAATGATAGGATGAATGGCGAAATTTTCATACTATTAATCGTGTGGGACATGACACTCTTTTGATACTCTACCTCTCTTCTTGCATCTTATTTTTCTTCTTCCTCTTTCTTGTTTTCTTTCTTCTTTTTGACCCATCTTATGCATAGGTAATTCAATTACAACTTTTAAAAATGACACAAAGAGATGTATTTTGAATTGGTATATAGTATCGCATATATGATACGATATAATCAATTACGATATATATATATATATATATATATATATATATATATTTAATCCAATGGCCAGTAAATACGCATCCGATAATTTTTTATTGGGCATATGATGACTTTCTGAAATATCTAATCTAATGGTTAGTTTTTCAAAACACATATCCGATAATTACCTATATATTGGGCATATGATGACTTCTGCGTATTTTGAAAAACTGATAATTTGATTAGATACTATGCATATGTATGTCACGCATGCTAGAAATTACAACAATTCAACGGTCGGTTTTTTTAAATATATCATTGAGAAAAACTGTGACAGTTTTCAACGGTCACAATTTTTCACAGTATGTATTTTGTGATATTGATATCAGATTACTGTAATTTTGACATATATGATATTCATAACAAAAATATTTAATCCAACCATCAATTTTTCATAATACGTACATCTCACAACTCCTAATAAATTAACAACTAGGTTGAAAAGAAGAAAAATATTTATACCTTACTCCCTATACAAAATTGAACAAATCTAAAGGCAAAAAAGAAGGAAAAACTACTAATTGACCTCCTATACTATCATCGTTCTTCACATTGCACCCCTGAAATATTAAAAGTGATACATTGATTCTCTGAACTTTTAATTTGTGTCAGATTGATCCCTTCCGTTAGTTGACTGTCTGATTTTGAAATGGAAATTTGACGTCCAATTGACGGAGGGGATCAATCTAATATAAATTATAAATTTAGGAGGTCAGTATGTCACTTTTGATAGTTCAAGAGTACAATACGAAAAACGCTGATAGTATAGGGAGTCGATCGATAATTTTTCCCAATTGAAATTATAAATATAAAAATATAAAATAACAAAATATAACAGTACAAATTCTTATATATTTATTAATGTCACCACCCTCTATCACACTATTATTATTATTATTTTAAGATTAGTGTCTGAATTGTATGTGTTATAATTACGTCTCATTTTCTTATGCTATCAACAACAACGTACAGATTCAGGTCATATTTTCCTCTCGAAAATGATAAGATGTGGATTTTGAGTGGACGAAAATTCATAACTAAAATTGAAATGTCTGTTTTGAAATCACTATTGATTCATCGATCAATAGCTAGGAATTTACTGCAAATGGAATTTGAATTGATGTATTTTGAGAGTCACTGGACCACCAGCTAGCCGTAATTGTTTATCTCATGGACCACAATCCCCTTCAATTTTCAAAACGACAACTCAAAGCTTAGTGGGCCGGGGGGAGGAGATAATTAGTAAGCACATGAGTGCAAATTAAAATTGCTCAAATTGTAGAGCTGCATGAGGTGCATTTATTAAGCCGAGTACTCACAATTGTTGCTTTGTTGCAGTACAGATAGAACAAAAAATACAAGAAGATTGATAGCTAGATAAAGATGACACAGGCAATGAGGGCTGAATCAAGATGCAGACAAAGATAACAGACTATTTTGCAAAGTGATCATCTTGTCAATCTTGTCAATCTTTGTACGTTTTGGGCAACCATAGAGCTGTCTGCGATGATTCAAGCTTCCACGTCTTTTATTCATGTCCAAACATGTGCTAGTATAGTAGATGGTTTCTTTACTATAGTTGATTATTATTGAAGGCCCCTACTAATACTATATATATGTGCACGACACCTGTTAGATCGAGAATTGGGTTGATTTATTGTGATATACTAGCTAGTGTTCGGAATTTATTTTTGATTGATTTAGATAACTTGTCAAGTTTGAGTAGAATATTATTTGTCTTGATAAGTTTATTAATTAATACTTTAAATACTATAATTAAATTACTCGGTCGAGTTCGGTTCAACATCAGCTAAATGAAAGATTCTTTTGAGCTTGCTCATAAAATAAACTAATCAAATTCAAAATTTATCTTTAAGCTTGTTAATTTATTAATTGAATCAAACCCGAACAACCTACTATTCAGCTCAAATTTGATTCAAGATCAGTTCGATAAAAGACTCGCTCTTTAGATAAACGGATCAAACTCAAACGGATTTATTATTTTTCGACTCGACTTTGTTAATTAGGTATAAAAATAGAGTTTTATGTGTTTTTAGAGTGATCATGGCAGCTGTGACTCTTGGGGTCATGGGAACCCCAATTGCCTAAAAATTTTCAACCTGACAGCTATCAAGCACAGTGAAAGGAGAAGCTAGCACATGAGTGAAAAATTGCCCAAATTGTGGAGCAGAGATATGGTGCTTTTGTCAAGCCAAGTACTCAAAAAAAAGAACTAAAATACAGGATTGGTTGATAAGATGGTACAGTAAATGAGGGGCTGAATCATGATGCCCACAAATACAAAAACAATTATTCAAAAAACTTGGTCAATCTGTGTTCGTTTGTGGAAACCATATCAATTGCTGGCGATGATGACCAAAGCTTCCACGTCTTCTATTTATGTTTTAAAACGATTAATGAACTCACATTTGGCAGTTTGGGTCTCATTTTAAGTTGAATTTTATTTTAGTCACTGTGAGTGAAGTTCCTCGTTGATTTACTGTGACATATGATGAAATTTCGATACTTTGGAATTTTGTCTTAATGATTCTCAATCAATTTCTGTTCTATCTAGGTGAACTTTAGAAATATGTTTTAAAAAAGGAAAGAAAAAACTCTCTCTCTCTCTCTCTCTCTCTCTGTGTCAAGAAAACTAGCCCTATTCTTTCCAAGTTGGAAGCCATAACAATCCAAGCATCATACATATAACGTGAAAAATGATGAATTGCATGATCACGTACATGCATGATTAGTCAGCTAGCTAGAATTGAAAAACACCATTTAATTATTGCCGTGGCACAAAGTCCATATATAATTAAGCTAATTTTCAACGGTCAGGTCAGGTGTTCCATTTAGTGGATAACCTTAACAATTTATAATTAAATTAAACCATCTCGCCTGGCATAAAATGATGACTTTAGCCATTCAAATGCACGTGAACAATAATTTAATCGGACTTGCGGATTAAAATTAAGCAAGCTTTACAGCAATTTCTTAACTTGATCGACTACAACATTGCCTTAATTCCATCCGGGAAAAAAACAATATATATTGCATCGGGTGCCCTCCTCTACAGCCACCTGTGATGAAAATTTTTAAAAACTGACCGTTGGATTAGATACTCCTATAATGTATGTTATGTCTGCCAAAAATCACAGTGATCCAACGGTTGGTTTCTGAGAAAATTAACTGCTAAAAAATGATAACATTTTAAAAAACAAAAAAGTCATAGTTTTTTACCAGTCGGTTTTCTCATAAGCCAACCATTGGATCACTGTGATTTTTGGCAGACATGACATACATTATAGGGATATCTAATCCAACGGTCAGTTTTTAAAAAATTTCATCATAGATGGCTGTAAAGGGGTGCACCTGATATTAGCACCTCTCTCTCTCTCTCTCTCTCTCTCTCTCTCTCTCTCTCTCTATATATATATATATATATATATATATATATATATATATATAT
>JAESVK010001301.1:2708845-2753525 GCA_017140935.1 Hamamelis virginiana
CTATGTAGGGTGTTTTCTCTGTATTTGATATTTTCACTATGCCAGGGTGGCAGTTTAACATGTGATACGAGAAAAATTAGCGGGATCAGTTCCTAAAAATAATACAAATATATGTGATTTGAATAATTTACATAATGCTACATGAAATATATATATATATATAGTCATAATCTAGTTAACATATGCGTACATAAGTTATGTAAGCATGAAGAACATAGATATTTATGTGATGCAAATTTTAAAAAATTCATCGCTCGATTAGATATTGTACTTATAGACGTTATGCGTGTCAAACTCATGATGATCCAATATTAGAATTTCAAAATATAGATATGAAAAACTGTGACCGTTGAAAATTGTGACTGATTTTTCGGTGACATTTTTTAAAAATCGACTGTTAGATCATTGTGATTTTTTTTATATAAATGACATGCACAAGTACAACATCTAATCCAACATTCAATTTTTAAAATATACATACACAACTATTTATGATCTTCATGCTTACATAAGCTTATATATATATATATTTCATGTGGCATTGCGTAAATAATTCAAATCACATATATTTGTATTATTTATTAGTATTATAATATTCTTGCTGGTGTCGTATTCTAATTTTTTTCAAAATTTGCTGTATGGACGGGTCATTATCTGAATGAGACATGACTATATGCATGGATGTCAGTGTGGATCAGTACCCTTAATCTTTTAGTCAACATGGAGACCCTCCATGATCATGCCAAGTTCTTTTCATCAAAGGGCATGCAGCCGTACTATCATCCCAATGGATGTAACATGTATAATGATGGTGTGTCACCATGACACCATCTCATGCCATGGGTGGTGGCCATAAAGAGGGAAATAAAAATGTAAGTTTCATATGCATGGGCATGTAACTATGTAAGACATTTCATGACCTTGCATGCATGCCCATATGTGTCACCTGGCCGACATCTATGCATGGTCGCTTTGCTCTTAATTTGGGCTGTCTCTACACTTTACTAATATTTTCCAACATCAAAGTTTTATTAAGTGACAAAAAACATAGAGAGAAGAGATGTTTATTTCAACGCCTTTTTCTCCATGACTGCATGTTTATATTTACTGTGAGATCACAAATCTCTCGATTTGATATGAATTATTTTCAATCCGGTCTGCCCACCATCTATCATTTTCATCACTCTTGATTAATAAATCATTCGATTTGATCTGGGTTAGCTTCAGTTCAGCATACCATCATCACTTTATTATATATATATATATAATATATATATATGGACGTTATATATTAGTAAGTTAGTGATTAGTTGTTAACGGGGAAAAGAGCAACAAATGGATCGAGAACTTCATCGGTAAAAAATAAAATTCAAAATCTCACCTCACAAAGAAAGAAAAATGATTTACCGAGCCAAAATTCAGGTTCAAAAAATAATTCGATTCGATAAATAAAATGAGGTATAAATTAAAGTCTAAAGCTTTTTCAAACTACTCACCTGCTCCCGGGAAATTTTTAAACTCTCTTCCCTTTCCCTGTCTTTAATTCCCTCTGTTTGTTGTGTCTCTATCCCCTTAACTGTTTCCTGGCCCATCCGAAGTACAAGTCAGACCAATTAAACCAGTAACATTCATGATTCTATCAAACAAATTTCTCATTTGGCTGTAGCGATACCATCAAAACTTTTTTATCTTTCAGCATATATGTGTACTGAAATGATCCAATCAACATATGCTTTGAAATTATGTTTTGAAATTTTAATATTGGATATTGTAATTTTTGTCATACAATACATCCATAAATAGTATAACTGTATCCAACGGTTAGTTTTTTAAAATATGTATCTCATGATTATCAGTGGGCTCTATGCTTACATAAGTCTTATGCAGGCATACGATAACTAAATCGGGACTGTGTATCCGCATATACATGCAATCTATTATAAGGTGCACCTTATGTAAACTTCATAGGAGCCATTATAAAATAGAATTTGAAAAATCAAATATTGGATTAGATAGTCTTCTTATTCATGTCAGACTAGTCAAAAATCACAGCGATCCAACGGTTGGTTTTTGAAAAATGATTGTGAAAAATTGGTAGACATTTTAAAGAACAAAAAAATCGTCGTTTTTTCATAATGACATTTTTCATAAACCAACCATTGGATCACTATAACTTTCAGCCAGCCTGACATGAATAAGAAGACAATCTAATCCAAAGGTCGGTTTTCAAAATCTATTTTATAATGACCCCTACACAAGTCATTTTATGCAAAATTATTTAATCCAACGTTCATTTTTCAAAATATGTATCTCATAATTATCTATTAGCTTCATGCTTACTTTAGCTAAAGTAAGCATATATTGACAGGAGGGGAACTATATATATATATATTTATTTATTTATTTCAGGGGAGAGGTAGAGGGGGGGCTCCCCTGGGTAGCTTGGCCAAAAAATGAAAAAATTTCTTCTAATAGTCCAATAATATATATATAGGTTCTAGTCCAGCCCAAATTCGCACTCCAGTCCAAGTTCTTACTCTCTAACAAAACTGGAGCCTTCCAATATCTTCAATATCTTTTATCAGTTTTATATATATATCAAATCCTATTACAAGGTGCATCTTAGGCAAAGTTGTTTAAAGTGATGGCCAAATCCATAACATATTTTAAAAAAATCGACAGTTGGATTAAATACACTTTTAATGAATTTCATATTCGGTAAAAATCACAATGATCCAACGGTCACTGAAAAATATTGTTGAATTTTGACCTTTTTGTTCCTCATAATATCATCAATTATTTCCAGTAGGATTTTTTCAAAAACCGACCATCGGATCATTGTAATTTTTTGTAATCATGAATTTATTAGAATTGTACTTAATTCAACGTTTAGTTTTTCAAAATCTATTCTGGATTTGGCCTTATGCCACCTTACGCAACTTTAATTTGCGTAAAGTGCATCTTATAATAGATTCCTATTATACAAGAAAATGACTATATATATATATATATGGTGTTTATTAGGTTTTTACCAACAGCCCAGGGTAATATTAATTCTGAGCTCAGCCCCACTAGGAGCCATATAATAGGTATTTTGAAATATTGACCATTGAATTAAACAATCATCTTATGTATGTCATGTCTATAAAAAATTATAGTAATCCAGCAATTGGTTTTCAAAATATAGTCTATGAAACATTGTAACAGTATTTATCATTGTTTAACAGTTGTATTTTGAAGACTAACATTTGGATCACTATGATTTTTTACAGACATGACATGCATAAGAAGATTATCTAATCCAATAGATATTTTTTCAAAAAACCAATTAATCCAAGTGAAAATGGGCTAACAATAAGATAAGAAAGTCCTTACAAGATCAATTATATATATATATATATATATTGATCGATTGGGGTCCTTTTTACGGTCCACTCCTCAATGGGATAATTGGGATAGGTATTTTGAAAAATCGACCGTTGGATTAGATACTCCTGTTACGTATGTCATGTCTGCCAAAAATCACAGTGATCCAACGGTTCGTTCTTGAGAAAATTGTCTGTGAAAAAAACTGACACTTTAAAGAACAAAAAAATGTCAGTTTTTTTCACAATCAATTTTCTCAAAAACCAACCGTTGGATCACTGTGATTTTTGGCAGTCATGACAAACGTAACAGAAGTATCTAATCCAACAATCAATTTTTCAAAATACCAATCCCAACTATCCCAGTGAGGAGTGGACCGTAAAAATGGACCCCAATGGATCATTTCTATATGTGTGTGTGTGTGTGTGTGTGTGTGTGGATATATACATAAATGTTCTTATTAGCATATGCTGAATTTTGCGAAAGTCAGCATGAAGCTTATAGGTAGTTCTCGGATGCATATTTTGAAAAATAGAATGTTGAATTGGATACTCTTGTTATGTATACTACGTATGCCAAAAATCACAATGGTCTGATGTCAACATCTCAAATAAAAAATATGAAAAATTATGACCGTTGAAAATTGTCACAATTTTTCTCATTGACATGTCTAAGAAACTGATTGTTAGATCACTATGATGGTAAGCATGCGTGATATACATATGCATAATATCTAATCCAAAGATCTATTTTTCAAAATATGCATTCCATGATTATTTGTTTCGTGATGACTTTTGCAAAAGTTATCATATATGCACAACATTAGGAGCACTATGGATATTTATGTATATATATCAGGAATGTTAAGGTCAGGTGCACCTAATGCAAGTTGCATCAAGTGATCTCCTTTGGAGCTTCTTGCTGATCATATTTTGAAAAACTGACTATTGGATTAGATACCCCTCTTATGTACTGCCAAAAATCACAGTGATTCGATGGTCGATTTTTGAAAAATATCACCGTATGTTTTTTCAAAAATCGACCGTCAGATCACTCTGATTTTTGGCAGACATGACATACATAAGAAGAGTTTCTAATCTAACAGCCACAACTTGCTCTAAATGAGATTACCTAATGCAACTTGCATCAGGTGCACCTGAACTTAGCATTCCTGATATATATATATATATATATATATATATATATATTTCTTACAAGAACTTAACTTTTAAGTCAATTTAAGATATAAATTTAAAAAATGGGCCGTTGAATTAGATATTGTTCCAATGTATATCATGTCAAAAATGGGTAATATGACAGACACACCTTCCCGGAAACATCACAAAGACGACCGAAAAAACCTTAAAGGTCAAGTGTTTCCGGCTGTTCCAATCAAGTTTACACTAGAAAACAAAGTGGAGCTAAATGAGTATCAACTGCATTTACTCAAAATCTTGTGTATATATATATTGCTTTACTCTCTCTGTCTCTTTAAGCTTAAAGAGATAAGGACGAGGAATTGAGATTTTCATTATCATGCCCATGCAGAGATCCTTCGGGAAGGGAGGGACCAGACTTAGACACAACTGCTGGGACGGTGCAGCCACCAGTTGAGGCCAATGGGACCGGGGTCCACCACGGCTTACTCTACTATGAAGGAGCACACCCGCATGGTGCGGTCCCCTCGCCATTGAAGTGCATTGTCTCCTTTGTCGAGGAGAGAGAAATAGTATGAGAGAGAGAGAGAGAGAGAGAGAGAGAGATGAAGATGATAGAGGGTGACAGTGTTTAATAAGGTAGTGTCCTCATTCTTGCAACTAAGGCATGGGCTGTCCTAAAAATGGACTGGATGCTTTGATCCCACTTGTCTTATGTTCTTGTTTTGTTTTGTTTGCTTTTGGGGTAGGGTGGCCGGGTCTTTTTTTGTTCTTGTTTAGCCTTAACAATAATAATGATGTGGAATTGAGTTAGATTTACTTTAATTAATTTACAGAACCAGATAAAATAATTACATTTCAAATCAAGATCTGGAGACCTTCAACTGTTTTTAATGGACCATATTTATGATATGAATATGTTGCATTAATTAATACGGAAAAGGTTGGAACTAGCCAGGTGTTTTGGTATAGTTGGCACTGCTCACGTGTCCTTAGGTTTGCCTAGCTACTTGGCATCCATGTTGCTAGAGGCATGGAGAACCCCATGCCAAGGCAAGAGCCCTATGGTACATACAGGCCGGGCTTAAGGATGCAATACGAGCGAATGACAGAGATAAGTAGGGTTAAACCTATAGGGCAACCATCTTAAAAAATTAGAAGGCTAAGAAGGACTTAGCCTCGGGGTAGGAGCTTTAAGGTATGAAAAAATGGTAGATGAATTAAATTTTAGATCAAATACTTTAAACTAAATAATGTGGCATCAATCAAAAATAGAGATTTTATGAAAAATATTATATGAACCAAATTTTTTAAATCAAATAATGTATCGTTGACACATCATTTGGTTTTAAAATTTTGGTTTAAGATTCGGTCCATCTAGCATTACTCGAATTTTATTAAGCTGCTACATCATTTGATTTAAAATATTTGATCTAAAATTTGATCCGTCTAACATTACTCATAAAGCATATTCGTAAAGTATATGCCATTTGGGCCGCCCTGTCATTTATGACATGCAGGCCCCAGCACATGGCTCTTTGCAACATGACATCTAAGTGCAAGGTCAAGGAAGCCTGCGGACTTGGGTGACTTTGGCCTCTAGGTTGCATAAAGGTTGGTTCGAAGGTCTTGCCTTGTTGGCTGGAGCAAGAGCTACACAAGCTAATTGTACCCAGTCTATGACCAATGTGGCTTGCCTTTCTCCTTTTAGAGATCAGATGAAACCCTCGACTGCTCACCACTTAGAATTAAATCATTTCTTTTTTTTCTACAAGAAAATGAAATATATCCTAATCTTTAATCAAACTAGTCCTCTTCGGTCCCAATCTAAATCCCCACATCAAGAAGAAACAGATAAAAATTTCCTTTCTATTTTAAAGAAATTTTCAGTGTCTTCTTCTTTCTCTCCAAGCTTTCCAAGATCCAAATAGAGATTAATTGTTTCAATGACCATTCAATTAGATCGAGCAGCAATAGTTCAGTAAACTTCATTTTGTTTCATCTATTACACTTCCAAAACTGGAGACAACTAATGTTGAACGTTGATCTCACAACAGTCCAACAGGCAAAAATAGATGAGTCCCCCCATTGCCAATTTCTTGAGCTATCCAACAATAAAACTGGGGCCATTACCAAATTGATTTGTCTGTCTTTAACCAGCTACCAGCACTGTGGGGAGTTTAGCCCCAACACGACTACCCAGTTTCTGCATTGCCGCCCCCGGTGTCGGTCACTTAACCCTGCCCACTAGTTCTCAATCTTCCAAGTTCCAACAATCAAAGTTGAATTGAAAATGCATCATAAATAAAGAAATGATAATAATGTCATTTCTGAGGATTACACAAGAAGCTGGTAAATTTTCTTCCTACATTTTGATAATTTTAACATTCACTTCAATAATTTAAGCCTCAAAAACAAAGTTTTACAATAGAGTTTCCAAAGTGGTCTGCCGGAGAATTGGGTAACTTCGCCTACTATACAGCAATTTCAATCTCTGCCGTTATTATTGCAGGATGACAAATCCAAACTCGGGATTTAAAACGGACAGTGACATTGGAAAGATTCAGCTCATACCAGATTTATGGTGAAGGAGACATATGGGTGAGCATCCGCATCGCCCCCGAGACCGCCCATGCCTCCTACTTCATCTTCAGACTTCCAATATGTGCTGCGGTTGAATGCATGTAACAAATAAAATCAGTACCTTTTAATCTTGCAGTCAATGATTTGACAGAAATAGAACGGATTCAGGTGGTCCTGCGACCATCAAGACATGTGATCTAGGACATTCCTGTCTTGTAACAGAAGAAGTTTGACTCACATGGGACTCTTCAAAATTTTTAGTCATAAGGCAAGATAGGATTTTCTTTAGCAGTTGCAGGACCACCTTGGTTTTAATGACACATTTTAAACAACCTGCAAAGCTTGGATTTCTTCCTTCCCTCTTCTTCTTAACAGGGGCTGGTTTGGTTTACATAACAAACCTCTTGAACAACCGAGCTTATCTCTCTATATATATATCTATATGCATGCCAAATTTATCTATAGTCATGAATGCATAGCAACAACATATGTAAATATGCAATATACATATTCACTTGGATTATATAGTGTAATGTCAAATTTGATATTCGGATACATTTTTTCCCATTAAAAAGGTATCATAGGATATTGGATTAAAACTTAAAAGCCTCGCCTAATTCATTCTTTTATAGATCAGGTTCAGATCAATATCAGATCCACAGAGACCCCTATTGGTTCTATCAAAGTCACTTTGGCTTGCCCAATCTCTAACATAAAGGCTAATAACTGTACAAAAAATTACTAATGCTCATAAATTACCTGTTCACACTGTCACACAGTCCTTCTAGGATAGAACGTACTTTCTTCTCACTTTTGACAGAAGGTGCCAATACAACTGACTGAAATAATCCAACAGAAAATGCTTAGTCCAAATTTTATAACTATTGCCAGAAAGAAGAAAAGTGAATTAAAAGTAAAGACATGTAAAGCTTAATTACCAAGAAAGATGGTGGCAAGCCGTATCTCAGAATGCTCTCTGCAAAGACACGTACAGCACAGAAGTGCATCCAACAGCTGAAAACCTGTAGGACAATTGCAGTCAAACCTAATTTTTGGGACATATATATTATATATTGACATAAATTACATAAATGAATCCAGAGACAACGCAAAATAGGAGGAACAACATCAACAACAACTATAATAATCAATTTAGGTGGTTTGTTACTTTGTTGAAGCAGTTTAATGCCACATAGCATGCCTTTTGTGCCCACTGATCCCACTAGTGGTGTCAAAATGGACGGGCCGCCCATTTGGCCCGTTGACCGGTCCAATAAGCTAACAGATCATGCCCGATCCGGTCCGATAACTAATGGACTGGGCTGATCTGATCCATAGTAAATGGACCAGACCGGGCTAAGGTTTTTTGTCTAATGGACCGGCCCGATCCGAGTCCAATAAGCGGCCCGAGTTGATCCGATCCTCCCATTAGCCCGTTTGGCCCAATCCACTAGCCCATTAGCCCGTTAAAATTGAAAAGCTCGTTAGCCCATTCCCCAAAAAAAAATAGCCCGTCCGCCCGATCTATTAACCCAATCTGATCCGGCCCTTTAGCACGATCCGGCCCGTTACCTTAGTGGACCAGTCTAATGGACCAAATTGGACAGGCATTTTCCTCTTATTGGACTGGCCCAATCCAGTCCGATAGCTTAACAGGCCAAGCACGGTCCGACTTGATAGCCCATTTCCTTAACAAGTTGTGCCGGCCCGATCCGCCTATTTTGACACGACTAGATCCCACAAACCATCAACACACCAAAGGTCACAGAGCCCACAAAGCCCTTTTTTTTGGGTACACAGCTCAGCTGGTAATTATACCATTCTGGAAAATAAAGGGGGAACAAAAATGCTATATTATGCCAAATAGCACTGGCTTAGACCCATAAACCCATGCAGAAAGCACTGGATTCATTACCGATATATATAGGGAAAACCAATCATTCATCAAAATGGGATTCAAGGGAACCCAATCATAGCAGATGTACTGAATTGCATCATGCCTTGGGGATCAACCTCATAAATCATGCATATATAACGAGAATGGAAACAAGAATGATGATAATGGTGGTGGTGGTGGAAATAATAATGATAATAACATCAACAACTGGTGAGTTTTACTAAAGATATAATCCCACTCCATTGGATTACGGGTCCTCAAAATGTAAATTCATCTCAATCTGAATATGTGTATGTTGTGGATAAAGTGGACTTGAGGACAAGCACCATGTTACAACACGGGGCCACTTCAACAAAACCCTAATACCAAATATGTAGGGAAACATCTAGTAGAATACCCGATCAAGCAACCTAGGTTTCTAGATGTGAAGGATCATTCTGAATACATTAAAATCTTATCCCAAGCCACTTTGATTAAAAGTGTTCACAGCTGATCACTCATGTCCAGAAAGGTTGGAAAATCTTATCATGGTTCAACATCTCATCTCAGAGGTGACTTTTGATCTTTTAATATATAGGAACATTTGGAAATGCATGAAAATTTTGTTGGAGACATCAAGAAACACTAGTGCTTTAAACAAGACCTATTAAATGCAAGACATGTCAAATTATGATTGAATATGACACATTGGATGATAATGCACACATCATTATGGTCATAGAATGATATGAAAACAAGAGTACGGATGCACAAGGAAAATTGAGAAAAATATAACCAGAAATACTTCATGCAAAAATAAGTTGCAAACATAAGATGCATCAATTTAACAGTGCTGTGTTGCTTGCTCTTAAAAGGGTCTTAAAAGAGTGCAAATCTTGCAAACCCTCTCGAGTGGTGGCGGAAGGTGATAGTGCTAACCTTTCTCTAATAAAAATAGTTATAATCCTATTAGATGGGTGATTGGCTTGCAAACTAAGAAAGAAGGGGTCTGTGGCAATTTCATTACATGCATAGTGAGGTTGCAAATCATGCTGTGGCAATTTCATCATATGCATAGTGAGGTTGCAAATCATGCTTCTTTCATCTTGCACTGAAGATTCCTTCTTTATTTGTGATTCTACTTCCCTTATTCAATAAATTTGTTTCTTAATAATATAAAAGAAAAAGAAAACGGTGGCAATGACATCGATGACTACAACAATGAATTAGGGCCCGTTTGTGTTAGCTTTTCTTAAAATCACTTTTGGAGGTTAAACTTCCACTTGATCTAAGAGGTATGGTGATAATCACTTTTGGACAACTTGAGGAATGATGGGATGGATGGAAAAATTTTCATACTAAAAGTGATTGTGGCAAAAGCGGGAGGCCCCAAATTTTACCACAATCACTTCTAGTATGAAATTTTTTTCATATAAAGATATAGTTTGAACATAATTTCAAAGAGATGTGAAGAAATAGTTCACCAAAAGTGATTTTAGAAAAAGCTAACCCAAACGGGCCCTTATTCAATCATTAAAAACCAGTCACAGATACCCTTGAAAATTCCATAGCTAGGAAAACAAAATGAGTCGTTTTCTTAATTTTAGAATTGTTAACAGAATGTAAACCTCATGTAAAAATCTCACAACATTTTAAGGCAATTATGAGAAAATAAAATTACCTCCCCATAACTGGTGTAGCACCATTGCAAAAGAGAGTTTCTCAATGTATCCTGGTCTTGCATCAGTTTTTCTAATTCCTGCTTCCGACTCTCTTGTGTTTCTGGATTATACTCAAAATCACGAATCTTGCATCACATAAGAAATTAAACTACACTGTTATGATGAAATCTTCAAGCAAACTGAGAATTGAATGAGCTAATTATTCCAAAATACTCATGCACTTGTAAGAATTTCACTAAATAATACCAGCAGGAATTTTCTAAGTAGTACAGAACAGAAGATATCTGTTTCTGTAACACACTTCTACCAAAAATGAGCCACTTGAAGGAAAAAACTCACTTGAAAACCTTTCTCACGTGCGCTACTCTTAAAATTGTCAGCAACACGACCAAATAGTGTCACAGTATAAAGAGCATATTCATTGTCCTCATGCAACTTCTTGGAGGACCTGGGAACCTATAAGAAATAGTTCAATTGATAAGTAGAAAAGAAAATATAGGAAAATGAAAAAATGCATTATATTACTTTAAATATCCAGTTAAACCAATAAACCAAGAAAAACACATGAACAAGAGACGTGTCATTCTTGTTTTCTAAGAATATTTAATAGACTGAAGTCAATCCTCATTACGTTTGACTGCCTGGTCTGCAGTGTAGCAATCAAAATGACCACTTCACTGCAGATAACACACAGAAGACCATTAATTACAAAAGGAAGACAAAAAGGGGTAAATGTTATAATCAAGAATAAAGATTTTACCACGTATGTGGTAAGTGTCTCATAGCTTGACAACCAATCCTTCTGTGAATACTTAGGAACAACAGCAAGAAGCGTCACTAAATGCTCTGACGTGATAATATCTTCTGGCTTCACTAAATTGGACAGCTCACGAACAGCTAAGCTGAAATAAGCAAAGATTTAAATAAGACAAAACATTTTGATACAAAATGTCTTTTGCTAAATTTCAAAGTTCAAACCAAAATGAGGCGTCACACACACACACACATACGGAAATGATCCAGACAGCATATGCTTATATTAGGTTGTGTCGGCATGAAGCCCATAGATAATTGTGTGATGCATATTTTGAAAAATTGACCAGTGGTTTAGATACCATACTTATGCATGTCATGTATGTCAAAAATCACATTGATCCAACAGTCAATATATATAAAGGCTATAAAGCTATAATGTGTCAAAAACTCCTCTCTATCAGTGTAAGTGTCCTGAGTGCTTGACAACAAAACATTACAAATGTGACAACCTTTACTTGCTCTTGAAATGTGCAAAAGAATACATCCATTATTCCCTTTTATTCAATGACCTACTATAAACTTATTACTTCATACTTAAAGGTGCATTGATGCTCAAATACTTGTATCTCATTTTATAAAAGTTGAATGTCGAACACAACTTTCCCGTCCACGAGCACAAACACATATGCATACACAAACTCAACTCCATGCTAGACAGTCATACAAAGCCATGTCCCCATGACTGGAACTAGGAAACTTTCCACTAAGTGTGCCAAATCATGAAACTAGTGATATACCTTCCACTTTGCTTTCTGTTTATGGCATTAAGCTGACTGCGCACATTGTTATACTCAGCAACACGAACCTGGCACATGTAAGACAGAAAATGACTGACATTTTGAAGTGAGGCTTCAGAACAGAAAAATTTTACTTCCTCAATCAGGTATGTTAAGCTACGAAAAACCATTAGGTACCAGGAGACACTCCCTTATTACTAAGCTAACAGAGTATGGCTCAGTCCAGAAAATAAAACAAAAGGTTATAAACAGTTTACATAACTTTTCTGAAAGTAATACTGAAACATTATATAAGCATAGGAAATTCAAAATTGCTACCACTAAACAATGCAATAATATATAGACTGTAATATCTTAATCTTAGGCACATGGTTTTACGCAAACCACCGCATTACTGTTCATTAGCCACAGTATCATGAGTTCATGACACAAATCAGAGTCCAGTCAATGATATTATTTTGGGAACAGATGATAAAACCATCATTGCCTCAAACATATTCCTAAAATACCTCTATTAACAAAATGTCAATGATATCATATTTTTACAATTGCCTTAGTTTTGAGGACTTCACATTGGGTTGGTTCAATAGTTTGAGACCATGCTAACCATCCTGAGCAAAGGCCTATTTGGGCTAAAAGTTATTGTGCTGAGCTCCATAAATTTAAAATTGATTTGAGCCAATTATAAGTTGACCACTTCCAAGACCAAAATGAGTGACTCAGCCTGGTAACACTAATATCTACACAGGCATAAATGTAACAATAACTATTTTAAAACAAGAAAAAAGAGAAAGGAAAAGAGGATATAAAGGAAAAGATCTCATATTTTTACAATTGCCTTAGTTTCGAGGACTTTACATTGGGTTGGTTCAATTAGTTTGAGACCGTGCTAACCATCCTGAGCCAAGGCCTATTTGGGCTAAAAGTTATTGTGCTGAGCTCCATAAATTTAAAATTGATTTGAGCCAGTTATAACTTATAAGTTGACCACTTCCAAGCCTAAAATGAGTGACTCAGCCTGGTAACACTAATATCTACACACTAAATTTCTAGATTTAATCATGACCATGTATATTTGGAAGTGAGATGGCTAAGTAAGAGAAAGTCTTAAATCTTTGGGTTGAGCCCAAAACATGGTTTAAATTGAGCCGAGTCTCAGATCAAGCTAATTGAGCTTGAGAATATTGAGGCTCGCAAACATTTAGAGGAAAAAAAATGTTTTCCCGGATTGGTTCTGAGTTGGACAGGCGCAAACGCAGAGCGAAAATTTTGTTTCTTAAAAGAATTTGTTCATCTCTTAAAAATCATGACAGCGGATTCAATTCAGTGATTTTCTTCTGAATCATAATTCATATATTATTAAAAAGGAGTATGAATTGTTCCAAGTTTTAATTACCTATCTAGATCATATTAAAAGTGACTAAGCTCACCTTTTTTTTTGTTTTTTCAATCCTCTCTCACATTACACTGAATTTGAGGGCAATGCCAAGGGTAGAATGAACTCAGGAACAAGCTGATTAAAATGTTAGAGAGAACCATCAGGACATACGGAAACCACAAGGAATGGAAGAAGAGGATCAAGGAGAAGGACGAGAGGAAAGGAATTTTTCAAGCAAGAGAAGAATGTTGGCAAATGATCAAGATGATCCTAGTGGATCACTGTGTAATTGGGGAGCATCAACATTAGACTGTACATTACAAAGACAGTGATAGCTTCACCACACATATCAAATTGACCTAACTCTTGCATCAGAAAAAAGATCTCTTCAGAACATTGCAATCCTAATGGGTGCTGTTCAGGGTCGGGTCAATACAAGTTGAGGCCTAAGGCAAAATCGTGATATAATTTATTTATTTATTTTCTTATTCTTTTTTTGGTATAACATCATATATAATTTTCTTGTCTTTTGACATGCAAAATTATTAATTTCAGACAAAAAACGAAATGGTTGTGGACTCCGTGGAGAGTTAGTAGTCTATCTAATTCTAGGAGCTATGGCGCTTCTTTTGTCTCCATTATCATTCTTTAATTTCTCTAGAACTAAACACAACCTAGAGAGATGAGAAAAAGTTCCAAAATTTTCTTGCTTCATAAGAGAGATAAGGAAAAAAACTCACTGCCAGTTTGAAATTTGGAAAAAGTTTCTTGAATTTCTCTTAAACTCAACACAACCTAGATCTGAATATGGGAGCGGTTCTACCACTTAAAAAAAGAAATATGAGAGAGAGAGGAGAGTAGAGACAGCCATAGTGCAAGGCATAGTTGTGAAAAGTGCAAGGCGCAGGCGGGCGCACGCACTAGGCCTGGCTTCATGCTAGGCGAAGCGCAGTCCCTCAGGCCCCAAAAAAGCGCGTCTGAGAGGGGCTTTTTTCCAGGCACAAGGCGCAAGAAAGGCGCGCCTGATGGATTTAGGCCCCTTTAGCAATTTGTTTTGTTAAAGTTAGTATTGTAAGTTTTCCCAACCATTTGATTCTGATCTGCAACTTACGAGTTAAAAAAAAGGAAAGAAGAAGGAAGAAAGCAAAAGAAGCTCAAACATCTTCTTCTCCAGCAGCCTTCGTTAATCTCCTACAGCCCCTAGTTGTCTTCTTCTTCTCCTTCTCCTTCTCCTTCTATTCTCTGCTGCTGCTGATGGCATTTTTTTTCCCTCTCTTCTTCTTCTTCTTCTTCTTCTCTACTACTGCCAATGGCATTTTTTTCCCTGCTGGTTTTTTTTTCCTGATGCTGCCTGCTGCCAACAGCCCTTTTTTTTTTTTTTTGCTGCCGCCAAGTGCCAAAAACATTTATTCCTCTCCTCATTCTCTTCTGCTGGCTGCTGCTTAAGGCACTAGTTCTTTTTTTTTTTTGGCTTCTAGAATGTCTGGTCTTCTTCTTCTTCTTCTATTAGTTCTATGCTTTACGCTGGCCTGCTGCTGATGGCAGTATGGCACTTCTCCTTCGTTCTTTTTTATTTTTATTTTTGCTTTATGCTTTGTTTTGACACCTACAACCTTTGTGCGATTGAACAACCCTCTAACCAATTGAGCTTATAGACCAAAAAATGAAAGTATTCAATTGTTTATGTGTAAATTGATTGATTTTTCTTAGTGGCATTTAATCAAATATTTTAGTACTAGTTTTATTTAAATGTGCGCCTCACTTCCCTCAGACCCGCGCTTTTTTTTTTGCCTTGCGCCTAGGGTGCGCCTTGCGCCTTTAATAACTATGGTGCGAGGATGCATATGTTGTACACATGTACCAAAATTTAGAAAAAAAAAAAACCTGCATCTTGGAGGCCCCTTTTCAAACTTGCAACTTGTCTTTTTTTGTTGTTTTTTTTCCTCTCTCTTTTCCATATGCATAATTGCATGTGCAAGCTGTTGTAGAACCGTAGAGGGAAATAGAAGGCTTTGGAGGCCTTTATTCACGCTGGGGCCCTAGGCGGAGGCCTAACTCGCCTAGTGGACCAGCCAGCCCCAGTGTTGTTCCCCTCTCTATATATCACCAATTTCCAACAACCATTCAAAATCAGAAAACCCCTTAAAATCCCAATAAATGTTCACATTATTTCCTTCTTGACATTTTGACTATAAATGTTTTATGAGTAGGATTCTTTGATGTAGTTTCCATTTGGATTATAAATATGCCAGTATTAGATCCAAATTGTAGACTTATAGTTCCAGATTTATAATATATATAAGTTTATCATTCTACAACCATGATTAGAAGTCTCAGTCCGGTTTTGAGATGATTATTACTAATATGTCTTGCTAGATTACAGACACTCTCTCTTATTGCAGATCAACAGAACTATCATTATGAATCTATGATTATTAAGAGATTTTACTGCATTCAAAAAGAACAATATCCAAATACCAACTAGTAGGGTCTCAAAGATGAACAAAGATCACTGTTTGTATACAACCTGGCAGTATTCTCCAGTTTGGCCAATATAATGCTAGATTTTACAGCCTTAGTAAATGAACCCCACCCCCCAGTAACCCCGATATCAAATTATCAGTCTTGACTTTCCACTGTAAAGAATGACTATTCCCAGAATATATATGCTTCATTTGGTTCTCTAAAAGAACATGGAAACACAAAGAAAAATGCTTGAAAATGACTCAGTAGCTCCCATATCAACTATGACATGGCATTGTAAGTAATGACTACTCCTAGAGTATATACTATATGGACTCTGGTAGGTTCTCGGAAAGAAGACAAGAAAAATAAAGAAAATTAGTTAAAAACATCTTCATTTCTTAAGCATATTAAAGTATGTTCTTTCCTTCCCCTTGTCCTTTTTGAGAACCAAACAGATGGATATGAAAACTTGATAGTTCTTTCATTTGGAGGTCCTCAATATCACAGATTTTCTTGTCTCAAGTGAACTAGGTCTAATCTATGCAAGCTTTTTTCTTTTTTCTTTTTTTGACAAAAAATAGAAACTTTCCCCCTATCCCAAACCCCCTAATATTAACGAATGAGAATCGACGCGCTTCCATGTGCTCGAACCCGAGACCTCTCCCAAAAAAGTGGGGATACATGCCACTGTGATATCAGACCATCAGCTATACGCAAGCCTCGTTAGAGCACTAGTTTCTATGGGATGTAGTTTTTGGTGGGAAAAGGAATTACAAAATTATAAATAAATGCAATAAAAAGCATATAGGCAGAGGTTGTAAGAAATTGCATGATAGCCTGTAGCAACAAATATGGTCACAGATAGAGCATTTATTGTTGATGAAAAATGGATTTAGGATAACCTACCCCAAATAGTTGTCATAAACTTGCTTAAGCGACTAAAACAGTGTTGTTACTCCAACGACACAGGCTCATAGATATGAGTCAGATGACATGCTACTTTCGATGTTCGTAACAAGATTAAATCCACAATTTATGTATATGTGTTTGCATAAACTTGCTTAAGTGACTAAAACTCTAAAACAGTGTTGTTTCTCCAACGACGCAGGCCCATAGATATGAGTCAAATGAAACACTACTTTCGATGTTTGTAACAATATTAAATCCACAATTTATGTGTGTCTGCATGCGTGCATGTATGTATGTATGTATGTATAAGAACCCATACCTTGAGGTCATCCTCAATCCTGGCTACTTGTACGTGAATGCTATCCACAATCTCCCTAAGAGGTGACATTGCAGGGTACTTCGCCTCATCCCACACGAATCTGCAATCAAGCATTCAAAATCAATGATTCATACAACATCACCAAAGACAGATCCTTCGCGCGATCACTCGCCACTTCAAACTACGATCACTTAACTGCATTACCTGGTCAGATACGAATCAACAGGAACGCCGTCGACCGTCAATGCGGTAGTCTCCACGCCGGAAACCCTCTCCAGCTCCTCGATCTGACGCCTGATCTTCTGAGACACGCCTTCAACGAAGCTATTCGACTGCAAATTCCGCAAATCCAATTATACAAATCTCAACACTCTCTGCATAAACCACGATACATGCATATATATGTGGAAAATTCACCTTGAATAGGTCATCGCTGAGAGATAGGAGAGAATCTAGCGTTCCAACACGGAGATTGGGAGTATTGAACTGCAAAATTATACGAAAAATGCATTAATAACCTACAAAATTCAATTTTTTTTTTTTTTTTTTTTTTTTGCAGCAGATCTCGTTTCGTATATGAAAAATATGTATAAATTCGATACGATCACCCTGTAGAGAGGAGTATCGAAGGAATGCTTGGAGATGGATTCTTGTAAGCGATTCCAGAGAGACGATGCAGATGATTGAACGGGGAGAGCGACCGCCCAATATCTCGCTGCCATTATATATGTTGGGTAATGCTGGTAAGAAGAGAGAGAAAATGAAAATTGTTGCAGCGAGCTATGGCGGGTGACTGAAATGAAACGAAACCTCTTTCCCAATAACTAGAGACAGGAAGGGGAGTTTCCTTTCTATTTCATTTGGGGGAAAGGTGAACAGCTGAGGGCCTCCTCGTGTCTTTTTTTTTTTTTTTTTTGTTTATTTCACTCAGTTCTTCATTTTAGTTATTCTGTTTTAATAAATTAAGATAAAAAAAAATAATAAAAAAAATAAAAAAATAAATAAATAAATAAATAAATAAATAACTGTTTTATAAAATTTAGAAATCATTCTAATATACTTACGGAAGTTTATATAAGTATAAAGCTTATAGATAATTGTGTGATATATATTTTAAAAAATTAATAGTTTGATTAAATCCTGTACTTACATGTCATGTATACTAAAAATCACAGTGATCCAAATATTGGGTTTTCAAAAATATCACTGAAAAAACTGTAACAATTTTCAGTAGTTATAATTTTTCATAGTCTAATTTTAAGATTTTGATATTGGATTACCGTAATTTTTTTTCATGTATGACATTCATAAAAAAAATATATCTAATTCAACGATCAATTTTTCAAAATATATATATATAATTATTTACGAACTTCACTTATGTAAGCATGGTTACATGATCAGGACTATTATAAAATCTTCTTCACTTTATAACCAAACTAATAACTTTTGAACTCTACCTCAAATCTGCAAAAGACTATTCTGTGAATTTAATTAATAATTAAGCAAATTATTTATTTAATTTTAAAATTTATAAAAAATTATGGAAGCAATCTGTAATTCAAAAAAATTAAATAATTTATTATTATTATTTCAACCAAGAAATTCAAAATGTATGTTGTATTTATAACTTGCATGTCATATTCATGACTTAATTTCAATCATTTCTTGTGTTGAACATTTAACCAATACGTGTTCGTGAAAAGGTGACTGAATTGTTTTACCAAATATTGTTGATTGATAAAACATCAAAATTTAAGGATATGTAGTAATCTTGTGTAGCGTGTAATATTATGTAAAAATTATTCAAAAGTCCCTCAGATCATTAAATGTATGCCATGAAGGACATGGATATACCACCAAGCCCGTCAAATTTAAATTATTATTTTTTAAGTCAAGATTATCCTTTTCTTCTCTATCTCTCTCCTATGTTCGTTTCTCTCTCTCACACACATATGTTCGCTTCTCTCTACTCTCTCTTCAAATCTATTTATCTCTCTCCCATGCACGTTCTTTCTCCATACTCATTTTCTTTCTTATATTTGTTCCTTAAGCTCCATTAATAGCGGTCAGATCTATTGTGATCTCCTTCATTGAGTTCCATTAACGGCGGATGCAAACTTCTCTATTCAGTTTCCTTTGTGAACTCATAAAACTCTCTTTTCTTCCCATTTTCAATTGGGTTATGAAAGTTAAAACGAGGCTCAAATTTAATAGATTTCCTCAATTAAGCTCCATCAATGGCGGATCTTTTTCCTCACATTTTTTGTGAGTTCAAATCTATTATATATGGATCTTGGTATACTGTGGGGAAGATGAAAAGTGTGGGGAAGAAGAAGAATATGAAGGAAGAGAGCATTGGGAGGATTATCTATTCTGTTTGAAGTGTACGAAAAAATTAAACGATAAAGATATATTTACCATTTTTATCTTTATAGATAGATAAATTTATCATTTTTTTTAGTGAATTAATACATTTATTATTCTCTCATTCTCATCTCATTTTCTCCTTTTTCTTTCTCCTTTTTCTTCGTTATTTTTGTAATTTTCTTGTATATATGTTCGATAATGGATGGTCTTTTTTGTTAGCCTTGTGGCTTCAATCCAACTTTGTTGAATGATTTTGATGATAACAAACATTGTGTTATGTGTATTCAATTGTGCATATAAATACTTTGTTATACACTCATGCTTAATTGTCAAACCTTATTGAGTGTTTATTTGGCTAACCTTAATGATTGATTGACATTATCCTATAGTTCTTGTATATCCATTTTGGTATATATGTTTATAAGAATATAATAGGATTCAAGTTGTCAATGAAGAAGGCTCAGGCCATCATGAAGCTCGTGTACTTTATTGAACCTTATGTGGATGTAAATATGTTGCATATTCACTTAAAGACTTTGAAGAGCTATTGCATTGATGCAATCCTATCATGAGCCACAACATTATTGAAGTGTAATGATGAAGCCAAGCAAGCCTAGCACAAGCCAAGCTCAAGTGTTTAAGATTTTGCTTTTGTTCTTGTGTGAGTGCTTAGGATTTATATTGTAAATCTCTCTTTAGGATGAACTAGCAATGGCTCAAAAGAACATGCATTAACGACCTCAACTTTAATTTAATTTGGAAAATTATATTTTGATTAAAAGTTGATTCAAACTCATAATGGGCTATATGAATTTAAAGACAAAATGTTTTATACTTATTGTTTTGGCCTAAACATCTTTGAAAAACATTTTAAACTTGCCCAAAAATATTTTGGAACACTTAGTTAACTTGCTCAAGTGTTGTATGTTGATTTTAACTTAGAAATTTCGAAAAATTGACATTGCAACTTCCCTAGTCGACTAACCAATTTAGTCATAGTCGACTAAGAGAAGTCATGATGCGATGGTTTGAGAAATTATAAGTTAGTCGACTAAGCACTCTGGTCTAGTCGACTAATGGTTTCCTAGTTGACTAATCATGTCTTGCTAGTCGACTAATGGCAGGTACAGAAGCCTTGTTTTTGTTGCAAAGTTGCTAGTCGACTAATAGCCCTTGGCTAGTCGACTAATCGATCCCGAAGAAAATTTCCAAATGTGTTTTTAAGTTGGTAGTCGACTAACACCCCTGGTCCTAATCGACTAACAAACTCAGATTTTGTTCAAATGTATTTTTCATGAGCTAGTCGACTAACCTCGTAGTCCTAGTCGACTAACCGTACCCGGGAAGTTAAAATCCTTTTAAAATATGCTTGCTAGTCGACTAACCACCTTGTCCTAATCGACTAACTATGCTCTGCAACTTCATAACGGCTCTATTTTGACCCCAAACGGCCATTTTCTTTTGTGGGCTTATTTATACTCATTTTATGAGTCTTGAATCAACTAATGATCATACACAAACTCAAGCTTATCTAGTATTCATCATTCTTGTGTGATTTAATCACTTACAATCATCATTCTCTCTTGAGCCATTGAATAGTTCTTAATCTTTGAGAGATTTTAGTGTGAGCTTCATTATTGTACATCTTCTACTCATTAAGGAGTCTTCTTTATTGTACTCAAACCTCATATTGTAATCTTGTGAGTTGTAAGGGTTGAGTGTAACCCTTGTAGGTGAGAATCTACCACCTATAAAGTAGATTGTGGGTGAGTTGTCTTCCACCTTGAAAGAAGGCAAGTTGTAAATGTTTCTCCACCTTGAAGGATTGATCCATAGTGGATTGTGGAATCCTCAAAATGGGGCTCTTGAGGCGTGGACGTAGGCGGAGACCGAACCATGTTAATTCTTGTGTTTGAATCTCTCTAACTTTTCTCTTGCATTTCAATTCTTATACTTGTTATATTAATTGTTATTCAATTTATACTTGTTGTATCATTTGATATATTGTGATTCAAACATTATCTTCCGCTGAATTTAATTGAACCATAATTTTTATTGGTAATTATTTTGAAAAGTTTGCAATACCTCTATTCACCCCCCCTCTAGAGGTATATACTTGGGCTAACATTTTTTATTTTTTATTTTTTTGGATTTCAGAGAAAAAGATAAGAAAAATATAAAAGATAAATGTATTTGTTTGGCCTAACCAAAAGTATTACCGACCAGTGATCCGTGCCGGCAACAGCGAGAGTCATTTTTACCAATGGTAGTGATTGTAAATAATTTGTTGTTTAATAGAGCTATTTTTGTATATTTGTTATGTTAAAGAGAGGACATTTTTTGTCCATTCATTATATTAAAAAGATTCTTGAACTTAGTGGTATAAGTAACTCATGAAAGAGACTTTTGGGTATTAACCTTTAATATTATATGTAAATCCGAACAAGTAGCTTAGGTGGTCCTTAGGACGAGTCGTCAATCAAAAAAATCTGATTTTAAGCCTTAATAACTTATTGGGGTCAAGTCGCACCTCATGAATCCTTTAGTACAAGCGATGACCTGCCTTTAACCGGTTAGGGGAGGGGATTTAGTTCGATGCAATCAAGCTGGCCCGGAATATCCCTTACCATGACTCCAATATATTGGTGTATTTTAATAAAAACATACTTACCTTATTGTCCCGCATTGGTTAGAAGAAAGGAACGTAGAGTGACTTATTAGTTCTCTCGTTCGCTTATGCTTAGTGAAGGCTTAGAGAACTTGGCACCTCACGTGAGCAATAAGGGAAGAAGGTGGAAGAGGTTGCAGCATAGGTTACATCTTGTTACACCTATAAATAGAGGACTCCTCTAAGCATTCTTACTTACCGGTTCACAAGTTCTCTCTTCTCTCTATAATTTTTTTAAAGTTTTTTTATGAGTTTTATTTAGGTAGAAAAGGTGTTGTGTAAAGCTTTATATTTTTTATAAGTTAAGCAAGCTTAGAGAAAATAACAGTAAGTGGCTGGACTTGTTGTATCTCGAAGGCGATGTGATAACCCGTGTTTTTATAATGATATTTTATTAAGTTTTTTTTTTAAAAAAAAAAATCAACAAAATTACAAAAATGCCATTTATATATATAAACCTATCCCTTCCCCATTTTTTTTTTTTTCCATTTCAGCCGTGAAGATAGTGGAAGAGGCCGAGAGAGAGTGCGGAAGAAAGAGAGAGGGGACATCGCCGGGAACTCGCCAGAAGGTCACCGTCGTCGGTGAAGGTACGTATTGTCTTTATTTTGTGTTATCTTCTCCTCCTTCTCATTTTCTTTTCTTTTTATACCCATTTTGAGGATTTGAAGTTGGGGTTTGTGGAACATTGTTGTGTGAGGCTTGGGGAAGCTTTGGATGTTGTTTGTGTGCCATGTGGGTTGAATTTTTGTGAAGGTTTGAAGAGATTTTGAGGTGGTTTGTGTGTTTGGTTATCAAAATGGGCTTTAAGGGTTTTATATCTAAAGGTTGTGTTTTTGGAGGTTTCGTTGGCCATGTATGAATTTGGAAGGTTGCACGTGTTTAGACAAGTCGTATTTGAATTTGATGGGGTTTATTGGCTTGTTTGGGTGCTTTTTCATATTATGGGTTTGTATGGGTTTTATGCCTAAAACTTTGTAATTTTCACATTTTCACCGTTGGATCTTGACATTTTCTGTAGATTCAAAGTTGTATAAGTTTATTTGGGGTCGATCTAGTGTTTGGACAGTTGGATTTTGGTTTTGTGAAGCGTTGATAAGTTTTGGGGTGTTGGACTCGTTGCTGCTTGTTAGTGACATTGCTTAATAAACTATTTTAAAATAGAATATAACGTGTATATATATGCGTGTGTGGGGGGGGGGGGAATGAGCTCTTCACTTATTTACTCAATAGAAATATTACAAAAGCATATTATAATATTTCCATGTAAGTACAATTGAAATGATAGGTTTTATACTCTTTATGCCTGATTTCTGAACAGTTTTATAAATGAGAAAGACTATTAGATATTTTAACTAGCTGTACCCTTAGACTTTGACTGAATTGAATATTGAAATAAAAATGATAATCACAAGAAGTGGAGTAGAAATGTATTTTGTTTTGGATAGTGACTTGCCTTGTGAACTATTTTTTTATAAGTTATGATGATATACGAAATGAGTACTACAACTTGTAATTAAGTGATATCTGATCTTACAAAGCAAAGGTCTTGAAGGATATGTTTATGCGATCGATGAGTTGAGGCCTGAATTCTTATACTGTTGGCTACTATACATGACCGAGATTCTGGTAAGCTACACTTTAATCTCTATATGATAGATCTTGATCACATATTTTGATGTATTGATGCGTATTATGAATTGTTTATACTTATGATATGTCGATCGGATATGAAATGGAAAGAGTCTGGAGAGTACTCATCTTTCTTGAAATAGATGAAACGGGCATATGATGAAATGGAAAGAGTCTAGAGAATACTCCTCTTTATTGAAATGTGTGGAATGACACTGGTACCGATAATACTCCCATGCCAATGTGATGAAAATATATGTATGTGCATGTGTGTATGAATTCATGTATATGGAATGGATTATATCATTTGGGTTTAATTTCGTGATTCTATATTATGATATGTATGATGAATATATTGAGATTTAGTCTACGCGTGGAGGATTGTTCTACAGGCGAGGTAAATGCCCTGTTTCTTTACGTTATATAGAGGTTATGGTTTTTCACCAAGAACTCTCTCTCACATTTTGAACTTTGTTTTCAAATCGATTTATAAATCCATTGAACCTTAAAGATAAGTGCTTTATATAAACATTTTATGTACTACTGTCTTGTCATTACTTATTAAAGATAATATTATTCCTACAGAGCAATTCGAAGCTCATTCCTGCTTTGTGTGCAGCAGATTGTAGGTTGACTTGGGGGTTTGCATTCATGGTTTAGCTCAATCCCTTGCAAAGGATTGATGGTTTGCATTAAGGTTGTCGCTGTATGTTTGTCTTTGTATTTCATAAATTAGGTGTATTATCTTTATTGGAATATCTTAATAAGTATTATAAACGATTTACTTATTTGTCAGGGTTGTTGGCAAATTCTATTTGATTTATTGAATATATTATGTATAGCGATTGGGACATTATGTATGGACATGACATTTCATTATGCTAAATAAATATTGTTCTTGTGTCTTGTGAGGAAATACGAATGAGCAGGTCAGGTTGTACCTCCATCTTGACACGTGTCAACCTATTCGTAAAGGTCGGTACGGATGTTAAGTTGGGGCGTTACAGGCGATGTGCTAGATACTATTGCATCGGATTTTTTTTCTGTAGTAGCACGAATCGTCTTAAATAGAGCGACCGAATCCGCTTAACATGCCTTACTTTACTTTTCCTTTAATTTTGAGGTAATATTATTTTATAATTTCCAACACAATATATATAAATATATTATCCGTAATATAAAAGTTTGTTCATACATTTGCGAGGGTATTGGAAACATAAAAGTCTCAGCCTATTACTTCACTATAAAAATATAACAAAGGTGGCAAGATAGGAAGTAATCTATCCTACAAAATACAATAATTTCTCATTGTGGTTCTTAACAATCTACCGGATCCCATACGATACAACAATTAATTCATTTTATAAGTGCGCAATCACAATGTGTAAGAATGATGAATTGCTCATACTATTCAATTGGTTGACAAAAAAAACTACAACAAATTTGGAGAAAAAAAAAGGGGGACTTACATACATTAATGAAATAAGAATTAATTAGACATTTTTTTATTGGTAACATAGGTATCTCATGCTTGTTACCACTCAAATTTAATTTCAAAACTTTGGCTTTATGAAACATCATCTTAGACCACTTGAGCTAACTTGCCACTTTTTCATGTTTGCCAAACATCCCTGGTTGTAAAATGTATTGGACAGTTCCAAATTGGCATGTTTTTACCAAGACGGTGAAACGATGCGTTTGGTTGATACTATATCTATACTACTTATAAAAGTCCCAGTCTTGAAAAATCATTTGATTCACTAAAATACCTCTATAATAAGGGTGGGGCTATATACAGCCCACCTTTTACTAAAAGCAGCCCATTTTCTAAGTACATCCCTTCCATTTGTATTTTTACTAAAGGCAGTACAATAAAATTTTAATTAATATACCCGTTTTACCCTTTACTAAATACAACCCATTACATAACAAAAATACTATAAGCAACCCATATTACCCCCAACACCAAACCCAAAACATGTTACCCCCAATACTTTGTCTTATGTTTGTTTGTATATTATTGGTAAACATTATATTTGGATTAAACTTGTTTCAAAACATGAAAAGTAGCACTCTATAACCATTATGGTGTGATGGTCTTAAGAAAAAAACGCATATTTCGATCGGAAAATAGAAAAAAAAAATTTATGTTCGTATTCGCATTCGGCCTGGTAAGTCCGAACGTGAAGCTTTAGTATTCGGTAAGCCAACACCGAATATGAAGCTTTAATATTCGGTAAGCTAATGCCGAATATGTAGGTTTAATATTCGGTAATTACATATTCGACATTAGCTTACCGAATATTAAAGCTTCATATTCGGTGTTGGCTTACCGAATACTAAAGCTTCACATTCGGTGTTAGCTTACTGAATACTAAAGCTTAATATTCGGACTTATCAGGTCGAATGCGAACATGAACACAATTTTTTTTTTCTATTTTCTGATTGAAATATGAGTTTTTTTCTTAACACCATCACACCACAATGGTTATAGAGTGCTACTTTTCATGTTTTGAAGCAGGTTTAATATATATATAATGTTTGCTAATAATATACAAACCAACCTAAAATGAAAGTGTTTGGTTAATATGTTTTAGGTTTAGTGTTGGGGGTAATGGGTTGCAAATAGAATTGTGTATTGTATTTAGAGTTGGGGCATTCATGGCATTTCAAAACTTTTGTTCTATATAGTAATGGGTTGCCTAAAAACTTAGTGGGTTGTAGTTAGAAAATGGTAAAATAGACCCAGTAAAAATTTTAAATGGGCTATCTTTAGTACAATGATGGGCTGTATATAGCCCCAACCTTATAATAAATACTAATGACAAATCTACCCTCTTATAATTTTAATTACTTAAAATCTTTTTAACTTCTTTCTTAAAAAATACTTTATCAATAAATTTCATCATAATCTAAATTAATTCTTATACCCTCATACAATTTTACTGAATACTAGAGCTTAATATTCGGACTTATCAGGTCGAATGCGAACATGAACACAATTTTTTTCTTTCTATTTTTTGATTGAAATATGAGTTCTTTTCTTAACACCATCACACCACAATGGTTATAGAGTGCTGCTTTTCATGTTTTGAAGCAGGTTTAATCCAAATATAATGTTTGCTAATAATATATAAACCAACTTAAAATGAAAGTGTTTGGGTAATATGTTTTAGGTTTAATGTTGGGGGTAATGGGTTGCAAATAGAATTGTGTATTGTATTTAGACTTGGGGCATTCATGGCATTTCAAAACTTTTGTTCTGTATAGTAATGGGTTGCCTAAAAACTTAGTGGGTTGTAGTTAGAAAATGGTAAAATAGACCTAGTGAAAATTTTAAATGGGCTGTCTTTAGTAAAATGATGGGCTGTATATAGCCCCAACCTTATAATAAATACTAATGACAAATCTACCCTCTTATAATTTTAATTACTTAAAATCTTTTTAACTTCTTTCTTAAAAAATACTTTATCAATAAATTTCATCATAATCTAAATTAATTCTTATACCCTCATACAATTTTAGTAATTTAAATCTTTTTAATAACTTTATTTTTAAGAATTCTGTTCTTAATTAATTTTTTTATAATTTAAAAAACCTTATTATTCTCATGGGTACATATCAAGTAAGAGACTATTTTTGCATGGCTATTGTGAATTTTACATTCACGATCAAATTCTTAAGGAAAAATATATATATTTTTTATAATCATGGTCCTATAAGATTCTATAAATCACAATAAAAGTATTTTTAATTTAGTTAATTTTTTTTATAAAAATAATTAAATTACTAAAATTATTAAATATTGTATGAATTACACTCTATTTTTTATTTGAAAAAAAAAATGTAACATGAAAATTTTATAATCTATTCATATTTATTGACTAATATTGTTTTAATTTAGTTTTGATTTTTCAAATTCTTATAAATATATTTTTTTAATAAATTTGAACATTTTATTTCATTATATTCTCAAATTATATTTAATTCATCAATTTTTTTTTAAATTGACACGTGCGTTGCGCGTGGTGCATTGCTAGTGAAGCATAAACGCCTAAACGGCGCAGTAATCTTCCAATCTTTCACACATTTCTGAAACTCTGCAACAAATAAAATATACAACTGTCGATCACTGCGGACATATGCTCGCACGCTTCGGAACTCCTGATCGATCATTTCATTCTTCCCGCTTGTTTCTCCAGATCTAGAGAGAGAAAATTAGGGTTTTTTTTTTTTTTTTTCTCCATATTGAATAATTACAGTGAAGAGGGTATTGTTTTCATATTGTTCGATTTTCGACTCCGTTAGATGAGGCTCTTGCAGTTGGGTTTAGCAGTTGCTGTGGCATCTGGATTCGCGGCAATTCTCATCTACATTGTCGGAGTATCTAATATATGTACGTTCATCCTCTATTTGATTTCTGCTGCTATCTCTGTTTTTGCGAATGAATTTTTAATGCTTTGGTGTTTCGGCATCCTCTTCATGTTTCTACTGAAGAGCTGACACACACACACATACATGCGCTTATATTTCTCTGTGTATGTTATTTTCATTCTCTCTCTTTCGATTAATCCGATGTACAGATGAGAAAACTCGGCTTTCTGATGAAGATTTGGGAGCATTGCAAGCTCTCCAGACCAGTTTCCAGAAGTGTGTGGTGAGTTTTCCATTTGGTTATTTTTGAAACGTAGCTCAATTTTCACAATTTGCTCCTTTTTTATTTATTTTAAAGTTGTAATGGTTATTGTAATTGCATTTAAACCGTACTCTACAAGGCTGTCTGCAAGTTTAATTCATTTTCTAAGTAATGTTTGGTTAGTATATTAGAAGAAGTGTTCTAATTTTTGCTTTTAAAGTAAAAAATATAACTGTGTTAATCGCGGGTTTGAATCTCCATTTGTAAATTGTTTGACGAATACCTGACTGTAATCGGGGCGCGCACACACACCGGCTAGGGGTAGTGTAAGACATTCAGAAGGCATACATCTTGACCTTGTGGAGAATCAGGAAGATTCAAAGGGATTTATTAAGTTGTTGCAAGGAGAGGATTTAAATAACACTTGGTGGATTGGAGATTGGTGCATGACTTGTGAAAACAAGGGGGGTCTGGGAATAAGGCAGTGAATTATGAATGAAGTGCTGTTGGGGAAGTGGTCCTGTAAATATGTTATCGAGTGAGGAAGTCTATGTAGGAAAGTCATATTGTTGAAATAAGGAAGCCTTAGTGATGATTGGAAAGTCCTTATGGATGGAGTTAAATTGTGGAAAGTTATTTTGAGAGATTTTGGGGAGTTTTACAAAGAGATTGCCTATGAAATAGGCAATGGTAGCGGTGTTTTTTTTTTACTGCTATCCTTTTTTGGATCTTTTCAGCATGGTGATGGACAAGGAAGCATTGGCTACAGATCCTGTTAGTTGATCCAGGAGATGGATGCAATGGAATTCCATATTCATCAGAAGACTGGAGGATTGGAAGTAGGAATCAGCTGCGGAGTTCTTTGATATGTTGTATAGAGTTTGATGGTATAGAATTTGTTATTTGGAAGAGTGGCGAGACTCGGAGAATTTTTCGATGAGCTTTTATTCTACATTGAGGGAGGAAGGTGATGGAGGATTCTCAACAAGATTCTAGCAATGGGTCATATTGTGAGGAGTAAGTTTTATGTAATTTGTGTTTTATGCGCAAGGAGGATGGGACAGCTAAACATATTTTTTTGCATTGAAAAATGGCATGAACGTTGTGAAATCTTCTTATGTTGCTTTGTGTGGAGCTGAAGTGGGCTGTATCGTGGTTATTTGTGAATGCATTTAACTCTGTGGAGTGGAGAGGGTGTTGTTGTGGTTGGTTGTGATTGTGGTCAAAGGTTGGCTTGTTCAATACGCTAAGAAGGAAGTAAGCCCGTTAGAGAGCGACTCCTCTTTGACTGATTTAATGCATATGGAAGGAGAGGGATGGAAGAATTTTCTAGAATATGGAGCTTGATTAGCATTATCTAAAGAACTTCCTTTTTTTAGGTCATTATATCTTATATTTGTTGTTGTAAAAATAATAATTAGCTGTTGGATTTATTGTATCAGTTATCGTTGGTTGACTTTGTTTCTGCCGTTCTATTTTGTTCTTACATTTGCATTGCATACCCCATGTGTATGCAGTTTGCATCATCCTCTTCTAGGCGCTTCTTGTTTTAATATTTTGTCTTTCATAGAAAGAATATTTTTGTATTTCACTGTATGGATTTGACGATTCAGCAGTCTTCTTCTGCAAATAATAAAATTAGATATTGCTAAATCTGAGCTAGGGAAACATATTTAATTTTCTTGTGGTGTTATTTATTCATGTTTGTTAACTTGAAAAACAGGTACTATCACCATGATTAATAAATTAGAAAATTGTCGCAGTGAATTTTTTATTTTTTATTGTAAAGTTGTTGTACCCTTCATTGTCACCATATTATGCAATTATGTATAATTTTTTTGTATCGAGAGAGTTTTGCTTTGTCTAACAGCGGTTTGATGTGTATGATGCAGAGTGCGAATGGATTAGGTTTGCAGGCTGAGAGTGGTCATGATTACTGCCAAGTTACAATAAAATTTCCTAGTGATACCATCCCCAAATGGGTAGGTCTTCTCTTATTTTTCCAACAATTTACGTCTTATATTCTCAAAATCTGTTAATACGTCTCAATGCATGCATTGCCCCTCACTAAATTGGAATATAACATTGTGGGAATTGGGATGGTGTTATAAGATGGACATATATGATTTCCTAGGAAGTCCAAATCACAACTTCATACCAGTTTTTTTTTTTTTCAAATGGTGTATTTCTTCACATAGATTAAGTGCCTATTACACTCATCTGACTATTTTGGTATGGAATTCAATATGTAAACAGAAAGATCCAAAAACGGGACAGCTTGAAGGCTTATCATTTGATTTTAATCTCTGTGAAGCTGTGGCTACATGGGAACAGGTGAGAATGCTATTTCTATATTCTCTAAATAAACAAACATAATAATACTACATAATTGTAGAAATTAATGCTTCTGGTGACAAGATATGCCATTCAGGAAATCAGTAAATGATATATGTCATTGTTGTCTCATTCAATGACCATGCCAACCTTAGAGTCAAATCTTTTCTTCTGCTTGCTCTTTGCCTAGATAAGAGCAAGGTTCACTTGGAATTTTCCCCATTTAACGTGCTTGTTTACCACTTTGTTTTATGTTATACGATTGATTTGTTATCTAGCGAGTTGATTGCTCAGGTGCGGAATAGTACCACAATACTCACCAAGGAGTTCATAGATGCTTTACCAAATGGATGGGAGGAATATGCATGGCGTAGGATTAACAAAGGAACAGTTCTGTAAGTACTGTACATGCTAGTAGTCGTAAAATAGATGATTCTTTAATGTATAGATGAATAACCATCAAAGCAAGTGAAAAAAAACATCCAGTACTATTCGGAAAGTATGTATCATCGATATAGCTCATAATATTTCCTTTGATTGATCAGAAGTTATTTAAAAGAAGATATAAACTCTAAATTCAAGCTAGCATAGGAAAACAATCTTGATATTTTCCTTCTGATTAGCCACATGCAGTCTTATGTACTACATTCTGTGTTGCAGCAACCGCTGTGAGAATAAGACTCTATGTATGGAAAAACTTTCACTGGTACTCCCTGAAACACCACCATATTTTCCAAGGCAGTTTGGCCGGTGTGCTGTTATTGGTAACTCAGGAGATCTTCTGAAAACAAGGTTTGGGAAGGAGATAGATGACTATGACGCTGTTGTTAGAGAAAATGGTGCACCAATCCAGGTTTAGCTGCTGCCATATTGGATGTCAGATGTTGTTGCTTACTTCTCTTTTTGTATCATCTAATATTTTCTTCTTTGTTGTGTTGCAGAACTATACAGACCATGTGGGCAAGAAAAGTACATTTAGGCTTCTTAATAGAGGTTCTGCCAAAGCTCTCGATAAAGTTGTAGAGTTAGATGGTATGAGCACCACTACACTTGTTTTAAGGCCTACCTCATAATACTAGAAGCACACTAAAGATTTGCATTTTACAGAAACAAGGACAGAGGCCTTGATCATAAAGACAACAGTCCACAACATCATGAGCAAGATGATCCGGGTTTGTATGTTGCTTTCGAATAGTTTCTTTATATAGGTTTAATCTTTCCCATAAGAAGTGCTTCTTGTTGCAGCAGATGCATTAAAGTTTAAAGTAAAATTTCTCCCACTTTAGAACATAACATGCATTCTAAATGGAGAACTATGGTTCTTTGGATTGGAAAGATATAGGCCAAATCTATTCAAGATTTGTTGTTCTTAGAATTTCATTGCCAACTTTGAAATATATACATGTAATGTGTGCGTGCTAGTTTGGATTGAGTCCCTTTGTATATTGATTTTATTGTTCAAAAATAATACCACGTCAAATTGCTTTATTTCTTTTAATCTACTGATATGGAACTAATGATTATGATTTTCTCAAATTGATCTCATTCATTGAACTTACTGCAATCTTGTACTTGTCAGCTTCATTTTATGACTTTAAAATTTGAAATCTTAAATTAAGAGCTATGTTATCTGGTAATTCCTTTATCGCCCTTGTGTACCAATCAATCTCAGGAGCTTGATTGGCATGTAAATAGAGCTGCAAAATAGAGCTGCAATTGGAACTATTTTGTTGGGTGAAGTGGAGGCTAACAGGAGATTGTCCAAAATTCTTATGGGAGGTGACTGCATAATGTCATCAAATTGATCTAGGACAAGGTGATCCTCAAAATATGCCAACCTTTTGAGAGAGTTGCTATTTTGCTGAATTTATGGAATTTATTTTCTTCCACACACCTAGATTAGCACACCCAGATCTACCTAAAGTGGCAGTATTCTTTAGAGTAGTTCCTGAAGGTTACGTCACCTTAGGCCATTACTTGTCTTTTTGTTTAATCCAAACCTAGTTTTCTATTAATTTAAATTTCATTTTCCATAAGAGAATAAAAAAAAAAAAAAAACATACGCAACATAAATGCACCAGTACATGCATATATTTATATGTTGTGGGGACTCTGCTTGCGAAGTTATTAGCAGTTTTAGTCCTGAATTAGTAACGAAGTAATGGGGTCCTAAAGCCTTGTTCCAATTTTGTTTTGATTACGCCGTTCGTTTGGGTTTCCCTTTTGATAGATGTTTATGTCTGCATGTCTTGATAAAATTATGACACATTACCTTATTGTTAGTTGAAGGAATACCGTCTTATCCCACATTTAGAGATTCCTCATTCTTCCTTTTCACTCTGTATTCCATATTTCCATCTTACGTAAATTTTTTTGGGTTTTGTCTTTTGCAGGAAGTTCCAATACACAATCCTGTATATCTCATGTTAGGTGCATCCTTTGGTTCAGCAGCAAAAGGAACTGGGCTCAAAGCTCTTGAATTTGCTCTCTCCCTTTGTGAATCAGTAGATATGTATGGTTTCACCGTCGATCCAGGTTATAAAGAATGGTAAAAAGAAAACCTTCAAAGAATAGTTTATCTTATAGAAATAGCTTATGATTTTATTTTGTTTACCTTATCAAGGAAACTTGCCATCTTTTTCAGGACTAGATATTTCTCAGAATCTCGACAAGGTCATACTCCTCTACATGGCAGGGCTTACTACCAGATGATGGAGTGTTTAGGTGTAAGTCTACAAGCGCACCTTTTTTTGTACACTGAAACCTTCACATATCATCATGAAGGTGGCAAAAGTAGCTTTCCCTTTCTAGCATTTGTTGAATGTAGGAATGACACCTCATTATCTATGGATCCCAGATGATAGTGTCCTAGGGAAATGTTCAAGTTTACAGACAATTTTGTCTCTTGCAATGATACTTTGTTTCCTGATATGGACATCACGTTTAATTACAAATGATTCAAATTAGATTATTCTGGTTCTCTATTTAAACAGATTTTTTCTCAAGTGATGAGTGGGAAAAAACTTTCATTCTGTGATCCCCCTTCCCAATATATGTGATATTTTCTTATTGATTATTATTTTATCATCGTTAAAATTGTCTGATATCTTTTGCTTTTGGCCTTGTTAAGCTTATCAAAATCCATTCTCCTATGCGAGCTGATCGAAACCGCATTGTGAAGTGGGTACCAAGCCGTAACACAATTAGTGCTGCTAGAATTGCATCAGAGAAATTGTTGAGGTGACTACTCTTCAACTCTTCTATCTACTTTCAGTTTAAAAATTGAATAATTTCTTTAAAGTTAAACAGATACTATCAGTTGGCCAGAATTTTGATCATGAATGAGTTGTGCAGTATCTGTTTATCTAAAAGACTAAACTAGTTATCCACATAGACAGTTTCTAGTCCTGCAAACAATGATCTAGGATATGATAAAAAAGGAAAATTTGGGCAAGCATCAGTTAAATGACTCCAGTTTTTACATGCGAAAGTGATCCATATGGGACATTGGTTTTTGTTTTTGAGTGGCTTTTTAGCCCAGTTCATTTTTCATAATAACAAGATTAAATTCCATGTCAGTTAAAAAGTAGTTGCTTGTACATATGTTTGAACTCTTTTTCTATACCTCTAACAGGAGGGTAGGAGCAGGGTCTGGAGATCCACTGGGTGCATGTTCAATCATTAAAAAGCAACTTAAAAGGAAACTTACAAGGATTCCAAGTTTCAGAAAGGCTGCTGTTGAGCATAAAAAATTTGTGAAGGGAACAACCATGTACCCTTTGGAGCACAGTCCTGGACATGGCTTGCTTTGCACGGTGCCAATTGACTGAAAGGTGTTGAGCATCAAGATCGATCGAATTTGTGTGAACTGATCTCATTGGTCCGATCACGCTAAAACTAGGAAATGGTTGCAAAAAGAAAGAGAGAAAAAAAGAAGAAAGAATGCCTGCAGGCTAATTTGCTAGATTCTTTTGGGAAGCAGCTACACGCAGCCTACTACCCATATTCAAGTTTTGCTCCAAGTGCTGTAAGCTTTTCACTCTCCCCTTCATTTCTCGAAAGTGCTAGTTTTTCCTAATTAGGCATTGCTAGCACTGAAAAAGAATTTTTTATCTGAACTGACATTTGCATTTCGACATACTGTGTAGAAGTGTAGAACCCAGGTTTTAGGCTTTGTTTGGATCTCAGAGAGAGTTTGTAAAAGGAAAAAAAATACTGCAAATTACTTTGAAATGAATTTCTCTTAGAAATATTTTTATTAAAAAAAACGTCAGTGTAACCAAACAGGACCGGAGTAATGGGTTCTATTAATGCAGTCATGTAATTCTTTGATCATGTATTTATTTGTTCTGACTTAGTCTTCATTTATTGTAAACGGAGATGTTGTAAGCTAATGTTCGAATACTTGTCCAATATTGATAGGACTACTTGTCATTGGCCACCTGTTGACAAATTTCATGTTATGTTTTCTTGAAATGCTCATCATTATGAGAAAAAGAAAAACCAACTAGAATGTAAAGTTGTGGGGTACATATCATCTACTTTTTATCTTTGGATAAGTTCTGCCACAAGATGTAACACGAAAGAATTGATAGGTTTATGCATAGTAGGCAATCGTGTTTTGTTATGAAACCCCTTACTATTCTCTATATCTTTTAGAAATGACTTTATATTTCTTAAGCTTAAAATAAAAAGGTTAAGAGCTCCCTCCTCCATGCAACTGAAACCTTTCTTATTAACTCTTTAATAGTAATAAATAGATATCGATGCCTTTTCGGATGATCAAAATTGATTCAATAAAAAGCTCATTTGAGTTTATTTTGTAAATTTTATTTTTAAAAATTAATTTCAGATTTTGTTTTCAAATTTTTAAATTTGTGGAGTTATGTTTGAGTAGAGATTTCTAATTGACTCAATAAATTTATTAATATTAATAATAATTAAATTACGTTAATTTTGTGTAAAATTAACTCGATAAAAATATGTATAAATTAATTTTAAAATAAATGAACGAAAATTTTAAATTTTGTTTTAAAACTTATTAATTTATTAAAATACATTTAAATAAGTTACTCCACTACTTATCTCTATTCAATCATTTATGACGCTAAAAATAGCATAGATATAACTGTGGCTTATGAATAAGCCAGGCTTTGGGAGGTGTAACCACTCTCTTCAAACAGAGCGTTGAGATTTTCCGTCCCTCCGCTGCCATATCACCTTTCCGCTTCATTCCGCTTTGGGACACGCGTCCGCCACCTAACACTCACTGGAACTCACTAAACCCTTCGATCTCTACACCCCCTCATCACTTCTCCCTAGTCCCTCCCTCCCTCTCTCTCTCTCTCTCAATCTCAACAAGAAAATAGAAAGGTCCATAAGCCCTCTTTTTGGAAATCAGCACTTGGTTTTCATTTTCCTCAGCTTCTCTTCTGCAAAAAAAAAACCCTCGAGAGAGGGAAAGTTTATAGAGAGAAAATTACGGATCTATCTATTTCTCTCACTCTGCAAGAATGACAGAGATACAGTCACAGGAAGGTCAGATTAACGGCGGAGGATCACTCCTGATGGCTACCTCGGAGAATCTCGGCTCCAAACGGCAACGTAGGCCAAGCGTTCGATTAGGTGATATCGGAGATCAGCCGTACGATTCGCACGTGAGGCGGAGCAAGCATTGGAAGCTCCCAGTTGATCGAAGGGAGTCTAATACGTCAGGTAAAGCTTCAAAGACTCGAGCTCTGATGACTTTGGGGTCTGGTGGTGAGTTTCACGAAACCCTAGAGGGTGAAGATAAGGAGGGGAATTTGGATACGGTTGCAATTGGAAGCTGGAAGGTGAAGGATTTGAAGTCGAAGCGAGGTTCGACGACAAAGCGAGTTAGATCGAATTGGGTTTCAAAGGTCGATGAAGGCGGCGGCGGTGGCGGAGGCGCAGGCGAAGGCGATGAGAAGTACAGTGGCGGCGAAGATGTTGATGATGGGTTTAGGGATTTTGAGTTTGAGGGCTCCGAAAGCCCCTTGAAAGAGCAAAGCCCAATTCACTCGCTCGATAACATGGCAGTGGATACAGATAGAGGGCATGGAAATGAAAGAGAATTGTTATTTCACGGGCAGAGGAGACACATTAGGGCTAGAGTTTCTGAAGGCAGAGATCATCACGATGGTGTCGAATTATCTGGCCCTTCGGATACTGATGCTAGGGATTGGAAGTGCGGTACTAGCGTGGATAGGAATGGGAATAGTGGGAGAGGCAGGTCTCATGAAGATGGAGTGAGAATTTGGCTTAACGGATTAGGGCTCGGACGATATGCGCCGGTTTTCGAGATTCACGAAGTGGACGACGAGGTATTGCCGATGTTAACATTGGAGGATCTCAAGGATATGGGGATAAATGCTGTTGGTTCGCGGCGGAAAATGTACTGCGCGATTCAGAAGCTTGGGAAGGGGTTCTCATGAGTTTTGCTTACGGACCTGATGAATGTAATTGACGGAAGATCCTCAGCCATAGATATGAAAGATGCATGTCTGAAGGGTTTGAGGTTTTAGCATATTTTCTCTCAATCTAGTAGTTTTGGAATGAGATGGTTCTCTTCTTTTTTAAATGTTTCCATTTGCCCTATACATTTCAGTCCTGGTAAATAGTACTCTAAAAATTTTGCTGAAGTAGTGGTGCTAGAAATAGTTATTATCTGACAAACCGCAATGAGTAAATACAAGTCTTCTGTTAAATTCTCCTAAGAATGGGCAGGAAAATGATTTAAAGAAAAAAGTCCTTTTAAGCAATTTTTTCCTTTGTTTTTACCGAGAACCAAAGTAACCATTACAGATTCATGATAAACTAGATGGTGTAATTTGTATAATGATTCTCTTCAGCCATGCATGATAATGTCTTCTTTCAAATTTATGCTATATTACTATTGATGAAGGGACTTTCTATCATCCGATTTGTCACTATGTTATTGATAGATCTGTATTTTATGTTCATGAAGTTTCTAATTTTATGCTTCAATTACTGATTACTGGCGGTCCATCACTCTATTCCTCTGGGTGTTGTGTATGAGCCGACACTATATTTGGCCTTCTTCTGAAAAACTCTCGTTACGCATGGGCTAACACAGCTTCTTCAAGCAGATCTGGAGAAATCTTTACTTAACAAAATTTTCTCATTATCAGAGAAAGAAGTTTCTAATCATGAAAAGATTGTTTGTTATGGCTTGCTTAACATACGATCATGTGTTTTACACTTTAGTAATGTATTGTTCTGGATGGTTTAGCTTCTGTTTTGCCTGTAAATCGAACAGCACCCGGAAGGTTTCTTTCTTTCATATTAGCACTTTTAGTAACTTACAAGTTACAAGTACTAAGCTTTTGTGTGAAGAATGATTCATTATGAATTAATGATAATTAGAGTCATGATTCATTAATTGATTAGTTTTTCATGATATGACGCCTTATCTTGTTTAACTAGATCAGGAGTTTGGCTACCATATGACCATATCTGAAGAGTTGGGTTTTGGTATGATGCAAAGGTGTCAGTGGGAGTAGGGTAATGTCTTGTAACAAAGGCTCTTTCCAAATTGTAGAAAGTGTTTGTTCTGTGGATATCCCCTTAGAGATGTTCTTTGTTTTACTGGCTTATCGCATTGTAGGAATTCTCTGTTTTAGTTACAATATGGTTTGTTTGGGATGAGAGAAAAATGTCGAATTTTTGAAGATGTTTATGAGACTGCAAAAGTGTTCAATGAAAAAAAAAAATTCTCAACTGCCTAGAAATACTTCTAGAATCAAAAGGAGATATTTATAACAGGTGAGAAACATTCTTTATGGTTCAGAATGATAAATTAGGGTGACGTGATGGATTAGCAGCAAGACATTAAAGGATAAAACTAGAAATGAATGCATTTGAAAATTTTGAAGGTAGCATGAATTGGTGATGAGGTGGGAGAAAGTCAGCTTAGATGCTTTGTTTATGAAAACTGAATACTAATGGCTGCATCTGTAAAGAGTGATTATCTTAAAGGCACCACAGGGACAAGAAGGTAAACAGGAGGAATCCATGTGACAGCTTTGAGAAAAGACAACCGTCCACGACTTGGGTACGTTTTGCGTGTAGATATAGCAGGAGTGATGAAGGATTTGTATAGCTGACCCTGAGATGTTGGGATAGGACTTTACTTCGGTTGAGCTTTTTAGGTTGCAGAATCCCCCCTCCTCTTTTCTTTACTTATTTCTTTTTCGTAGACTGAATTTGTTCTTTAGAAGCATATATATATTTTCTGGTAATGTTTATTCTTGTCGCAATCCTTGTAATAAAGATAGTTGTTCTTTTGATCATGACTGTCTCTGCATCCACTAAATGGCTCTCAGATTCTATTGTTTTGCCTTTTTATCAAAATGTTCTTTTGGAATAATTGTAATGGGTTTGTAGAGAATTTTTCCTGTTTACACCAATAAAGATAATATTTTTCCAATTGAAAAGATCAATTTGGGGAGTTTGTTCTTTTATTTAAGATTCTTGTTTTTTTCATTTTGGTTGGACAATACACAAACACACACTGAAGCTCTCTTGTCTGGTGAACTTTGATTCTTGGCCACTCTTACCAGGTAAAGAATTTCTGGAAAAGGATTTCAAGCTCCACTTGGTTGAGTAGAAAACAAAAGCATTGAAAACGGGGTATTTGTGCTGATGGCGAGGCATTTATGATTGTGTTTTTCTTGGCATTTTATGAATTGTTTGAATTAATATCAAATGAATGAATTGCATGAGTCCAAACACTTTCTGAGGACTAAAATATATGAATTGTTTGAATTAATATCTGCTGCTTCGTGATGGAGAATTATGCACTTGTCCGCAACAAACTGTGTTCTCAACTGGGAACATACATGATGTTAATATGAGTTTTGTAAAATCCATTCTCCTGATCTGGATTCTCCCATTGCCAAACAGACAGACGGACCCGTAGATTAATGACGGCTAAATCTGGGTAAAGATGTTGGTCCAAAGTGGAATTTTTACAGTATGTAAGCTTTCACATCTTCACGCCAAACATATCAGCACAGCATCAGGCCCAGACATTTGACCTTTTCCAATGTGATGTTTACGTAAGAGTTTTCTAAGATTATGCGTTGACCATCCAATCACTTTTCAACTCATCTAAAAGTTATTATTACTCCAATTCTTAGATGAAGTGAAATTTTGAAAAGCTAATACAAATGGGTTCCAAAGAGATTTGCACAGCTTTACGAATAATTTGTAATCGGGTTCCGAGGACATGGGTTGCAAAACTTTCAAGGAACTGAAGTTATGGATGGAAAACTCGGCCAGCCAAATATTGAGCCTCAACGACTTCTTTAAAAGCTATATGATTATATATCATCTCTAACACGCATGCCTCAAAACATTTCTACCTTAATTGATGAGACATCTACAAAAGCTTTTTGCTTGCATTGCTGTAGAGCCCCTGTGATTGTCAATCTAAAGCCATTGTTGTCACGGGAGAGGAGCATTGCATTGATAGAAGATACCACCTTTAGTCTTCCCCAAGAAAATATTACACCACCTCAATTTGTCCAGAGTATTATGCAATTTAATTAATTTGAATCAGCAAAGAAAGGAGATAATCATATAGAACGACTACATCTGTACATAGAAATCTTGAAATCAAATAGAAGATGATGAAACAATGAAGAAATAGAAAAAGTTCTGTTGAAGCACACAGATATAAACAAGTAGGAATTCTCCAACGCCATACGGATAGATAACCATGACTTTTCCCTTATTCTCAGAGAAAATATGACAAAACACCTGACTATGAGAGTGATACTTTATCAGTGGTTAGATCAAATTAATCTAAAGCTCTTTTTAAACACTTAATAATTCCACTAAATTAACCATATTTCCAGATTCCTACTCCAACTTGATCATGTTGTTCTCCTGCTGCTGCTTCTTTGGCTCAGCAGGGAAGTATTTTATGCCCACCAAGTCACCAACTCGGCTGATAACCTGACATAAACAAAAATTCCAAACAGAGAGTTGGTTAAAGAAACATCCATTACTGTTAAGAGTCAAAAACACCAGAAATTTTTTTCCTACTTAAACTACTCAATGGTTTGCGTGTTATATATACATATAACACGTCCTTACCTAATCATAATTCTATATCATATATATATGAAGTGAACATTATAAAAACCAACAAATCAGATATATGTTGCATCAATTTGGGTATTGGTTTTAAGAGCTGGGTTTGTCCGGCTCCCTACTTTAGATTTGTGTTCGATAACGAGTTCTTAATTTCCCACCAGATACATGTATTTGAAGATGTTAATCATTGAACAATAAAAGCAAGACTTTGATGTGAGCAAACAATATGAATATCATTGCTCGGGATAGTGCTGGGGATAAATTCAGGGAAAGAAAGCAAACTATATATGCCACAGAAAAGAAAATAAATTTCACATTTGCAGATAAGAGGTTAACCTCCAAGGCCTTAAGAAGGTCTTCCTTGGTATGAGAAGCAGATATACAAATACGTGCCCTGGCCAACAGTAATGGGGTAGCTGGAAAAGCAACTGTCACAACAGCCACCTGAAACAGGATTTGATGTTAACTAGTCATAATAGCAAAATAGAATGAAAGGATGTGAAGAATAACCTAGAAAAATAAAAATAAAAACTTCAAACCCCTTGTCTTAAAGAAAATTTAGTGATACATGAAAGAATGGCACGGGAAGGATTGATGTGTAGAAATTAAAAACAAACTCACATTCTGTTTGAGACACTCCCGTGAAAAGGCAGGGATTTTGGCTGGATTGTAAAGCATTATAGGCATCACCGGTGAATCATTATCCCCTAGAACCTCAAAGCCCATCTTCTGCAGTTCTGATCGGAAGAAGTTGCTGTTCTCACGTATCCGTGCAAGTTTCTGAGCCCCTAAATCAACACAAAGCACGACTTAAGTAATGACTACATAAATCAAACATGTAGACTAAAAAAGTCTAACATCTAAACTTGAAGCCCAATAATAAACAACTGTAAAGATTAAGCATGAGAAAGGATAAGAATCATTTTGAACCTCTACTGGAACCATCCTCTCCAAGAATGACCTTTATGGAAGATATAATTTGTTGTGCAGCTGGCGGTGATAGTGACGTCGCATATAGATGAGCAGGACAGGTGTACTTTAAATATTGTACAAGCTCCTGAAAATGACAATAAAATTTAACCACTGGAAATGCACAACCAATAGTCATAACTAATTCTATCCTCCTAAATCCAATCCCACAGATGACAATTATAAAAACAAAAATGAAAAAGAACAAACTGAGAAGTATGAGTGAGAAGCTCAACCATACAATGAAGTTGTTGCTCGTACAGGGTGTTTTAGTGGAAGTGGGATCTATGTCACTTAAGATGAGTATTCTAATGGTGGAAGAACAACTGTCAATCTGACATGCAGTACAATCAAGTGATTGCTAACAATTTTTGAAGTGAAATCAATTAGTGGTCATGTCTGATGCTTTACAAATACTTAAAAGACAAACATCAATGACAAAAATGAAATGGATTATCAAATACACTCATAGAGCAAACCTGGCTTTATCAATAAATGAAGTACCAATTTCTGGGTACACAAAAGAAAAAAAAAATACAATACAGCACACAATCACCTAGATTGATGAATTTAGACAGAGTCCCAATGTAACAACCCATCCCATTGCCTTCCAAATCAAGACAACTTGGTCAAAACTTTAAACCTTGATCCAAAACCAAGTAAAAAGAATTTAAATAAATTATTGCAGTATTCAAGTCTAACCCATATTAAGAATAGAAACTTAGGATGGTAAAATAAAATAAAATTAATGGTAAAGCATTTAAAAGAGCATCAACTAGATGCTGATGAGGATGACGATGAATCAGTGACAATATTTGCTCCATCAGAGTCCTGGAATCACATTGCAGAATAATTCACCAAATTTGTGAGGATTGAATAAAGGTGCAAAAGAATCAAACCTTGGATCCAGCAATATAACCGCCACATGATCCAAATGATTTTGTAAAAGTTCCCATCATGATATCCACATCAGCAGTATCCACTCCTAAGAGCTCACATACACCTCTTCCTGTTTTTCCAACTGCTCCAATGCTGTGAGCCTCATCCAAGTAAATGTATGCCTATAACAATAAGAAAGAAAATTGAAATGATAAGCATAAATATTTTTAATAAAAAAAATCAAAGACCTTGGCTAAGAGGCATGAAAAGACAAGCAAAGCAAAGAGACATACTAACAGAAGCATAAAAAACTTTGCACCGTAATACATAGATTCCAGAATCAGAAAGTTTTGAAATGCAAACAAAAGTAGTGTGTTTGCAAAGCACAGACAATGCCCCCCACCCCACCCCACCCCACCCCACCCCACCCAGAGAGAGAGAGAGAGATCATTATATTTACAGATTCCTAGCTTGTCACCCTAGATCTCAACTTTCTTTTTATGTTTTGACAGTAAAATATCAGATCATGGAAAAAAATCATAAATATAATAAATTTTCATTTGTTCTTCCATAAGCCAAAGCTATTCAACTTGTCATGGTAAAAAAAAAACAAGCATGAAATAAAAACACATAAACTCCAGGCAAAGGTTAAACACTCGATGAATAAGTGAATTTTCTGAAGAAATCATAATGAATAAAAGATCATAAACTCACTTAACCCTGAAAAGTTTAAAATCTTCAAATGATTTATCGTATATGATGTTCGAAGCACAAGAATCTAAAAGTTATCATCTAAAGAATGAAGTACCTTATATTTCTTGCATATTGCAACAATCTCTGGAAGTTTGCAGAGTTCCCCTTCCATACTGTATATTCCCTCTACAATAACAATTATCTTCTTCCACGGTCTGTGTGTCCTGGGTTGTCCCTCAGCAATTTGTTCTCTTAAAACTTTCTCCAGGTGGGATGGTGCTAAAAGAAAATTGGAAAAGGAATTATATGCATGACAATGCATAAATATTTATTTTAGAGGAATATTATTCTAAGAAGGAAACAGACATTATATGCAGACTTACTATTATGTTGGAAAACTCGAACAGATGAACCTGAGCCTCGAGCGCCATTGACAATTGAGTTGTGGTTTAAAGAGTCACTAATTATCAACCCTCCCTGTGGATGAATGTAAAGCACGAGGAATTAATACATGAATTAGCCATTATAAATTATTCTTATTATAAGTTAGTGTACATACCTTCCCAACGAGGACTGGAAGTATAGCAGAGTTTGTCACATACCCCATGCCAAAAACTATAGCAGCTGGCTTTCCAACAAAGTTTGCAACACACTCTTCCAGTTTAGTATGCAGTGTTGTAGTTCCTGATGGAACAACTGCATAAGTAAATATCCAAGTACATAACCAGGAACATCTCACAGAATATTATGCGTACCTCCATCAACACGGCTACTGCAGGTACTAGGAGAAAACCTCTTCAATGACTCAATTACACAAGGCGTGCAGTATTCATCTGCTGCAGCAAAGCCAAGGTAATTGTACGATCCCAAATTAAGACACCTAGTTATCTTTGTGGTTCGTCTGCATGAGATGTGCAATGGATACATTGCAGATTCAGCCAATATTTAAGCAACATTTTCCAAAAAACCATCTAATGTAAAATTTACTGACTGCTCCGTGCATGTTCTGATGTCAAAATTTATTTGATGCCAAAAATTATTAGCACAGTTGGGGGGGGGGGGGGGGG
>JAESVK010001301.1:2753625-2769034 GCA_017140935.1 Hamamelis virginiana
AAAGAAGAAAGCATATAAGCATACAACAAATTAAAACTGCCTTTAAATGACAAAGCCAGAAACTTCATGCACATAAAAGAAGACTCACTTTAATGTCTTGTTGCTGTCATTGGAATAACGCTCAACCACATCAAACCAAGCATCAGGAGCACTTGATATTGGTCGTCCAAAACAATCCTGCAGAGGGGTGGATATATAAAATATAAAATCTACTATTAAGCTTCTCAATCGTAGGAGATCATTGTAGCAGAAAAACATGAAAAGTCTGCCATGCTTATGACCTTATGTACGCATATAGTCATGTATTACAATTTACAAGATCTGAAGGCCAATAAAAAGATACTATACGTACAAGATATAATACAATAAATGCAAGATAATATGACAGAGTGATTTCCCAATCAAATTTCACTTATAGCAGTTGTTAGTTTTCTACACTTTTTTTCTTATTTGTCGCCCGCCAAACCATTTTTTTCCATGATGCTTAATCTATAATATAGAGACATTGCGCGAAGCAGATACATAGAGAAAAAAATAATAAAATAAATCAACGTTTCGTATGCAAATTATCTCAGCCCGGCAAATGACAACATAAAATTCGATTAAAAATGTAAAATTATAATAATAAAATACCTGAATACGAAGATACAAACGACGAATATAGAAATCCTCAATCCCTAAGCAAATTGGCGCGTAACCCTGAATGACGAAAATACATCATTCTCATTATAAAAATCAAAGCTTACAACAACAGGAAAGAAGCAAAAAATCTCTGTTTGGTTACCGAGAAAACTAGTGGGGAAAAGGAAAAGAAAATATAATTTACAACCTTAATTTTTATATTTTCGGCCTCCGAAAAACGGAAAACTCACCACGACCAATGGAATTACTCATATTAGGCTCAGCTGAGCGCTTGAATTCCTTTTCTCGGGTACCAAATCATGAAAAATCGAAGATTCAAAATGATAATATTCCTTTTCTTTTCCGACATTTTCTCAGCAACCAAACGGAGAATTATATGAAATTATGATCGAATGAATATATATATATATATATATAGAGAGAGAGAGAGAGAGAAAGAAGGAGACCTGAAGATTGCTGGAATGCCACCAATCAAAAATTTTTCTGAAGAAATCTCGGAATTGTCCGAAGACAAAGAGCAAGCCGTAGCTAAAGTATGTTGTCAATGCTGTCAGATAAGGAATTGTTATCATTTTGATACGTAAATCAAAATGAAAGCAAACGAAGACCAGATCTCTGGTAATATATTAGCGAACCAGAGATCTGAGATTCAAACCAAGCGAGCGAGCGAGCGAGCGAGAGATATGAGAGAGAGAGAGAGAGAGAGAGAGGAGAGAGGGTCGACCAATCCCCTATTTTCGGTTTTTGTTGTTGTTGAATAAATAACTCTCATGTTATATTGATATGTGTTACATGAACAAAATTATTCTAAATTATAAAATTAAACAAGTAATTCTCTTAAATTATAAAAATTAATCAAATAACTCCATAAACTATAATTGAGGTTCACAAAATCTCATTGAATTACATAAATGAAAGGAAGAAAGTGTTACATAGGTAGGAGACGTTATTTATTTTTCATTTTTTTGACAACATTGAGTATCCTAAGTCCTGAATAATCTCTCAAAGGTCAAGATTCGATTTCGAAACCATTATTTCATGATGCGTGATCGTGATCATCAATTATCTGTGTTATGTGTTATCTTGACAAGTTGTTCAGTTTTTATAGCTGGGAGAGTTTGTTTAGTAAATTTGACTCAATAGTTTAAGGAGTTATTTATTTGATTTTGCTGCTATTAGACTCATTTGGAAGGGTTTTGAAGTCCGACATTTTTTATTTTTTATTGCCAAGCAGTATACATCAGTAGGTTAGTGGTTAGTTGTTAATAGGGAAGAGGAGCAACAAATGTACCAACTCTTATCTACGAGGAATAGAACTAGAATATCATCCTATAAAAGAAGAGATATGAACTAATAAGCCAAACATGTTCTTTTGAAGCCGACTATTGAATGTTTCGCTCACCTCCACTTTGGTTTCAATTGTTATTCCGTGCCGTTAAGAACAATAGTAGGGCTATAAGATGAATTAAGTTATGTAAGCTTATCATAAGATTAGCTCGTAAGATCAATAAGTCAAGTTCATTTTTATTTTTGAACTTGATTAGTTTATCCATAGTTGAGCATGATACGTTCATTCATACGTTCTTATTTTTGAATTTGTTAATTTGTTAAATCAAACTAAATCTTATTACTGGAAAAAATAGAAAATGACAGGAAAAAGGTCAATAAAAAAAAGAAAAAACTGTTTATCCAAAAATTTCAAAGAGAACTCTTCTCACTAATCCCGTAAAAGTCATTGCTAATTTTTCTAAATTTCAGTTCTAGAAACTCCAAACTTGATTATTCTTCTCCTTTCATAAAAATTACAGAGCTCTTTGTCTAAGTATCTGGAGTGATCCAACTGTACAAGGTATAAGCCATGATATTCCTGTGGTTGGATCAGCTGCAAACTCATGGCTGGCCAAATTTGATCCCTTCTTATCAACTTCCAAAAAAAGAAAAGAAAAAAAAAACACCTAGTTAACTGCCAAATGTGAAGAGGCATGTTCTTTTGAGAAAAATAAATAAATAAAATGAACGAAAAATGGGATTAGCTCCTCTGTGGGCTTTGCAATTCCATTGCTCAACGCCGTTTTTTGCTTCCCTTGGCAGCACTTGATTTTGATGGTGTAAGAATTAGGTAAGCAAACACAACAAAAATGGAGATGACGGAAATTTGAGGCCCATATTTCACCACCAACCTCTGCACAAAAGAAAATTTGGGAATTAGAAAACAGGGAGATATGGTAGGAAGTCAATAACACATTAAAGAACTTTCAATATGAATAGCACATAAATATGCCATGCTACACATGGATAAGAATATGGTCATTGACTTCCCCTTGATCACTCCTAAACCACTAACAATAATTGGTTATAGGAGTTCCAAGAGTACCCATAATTTCAGATGAAAAAAACTATCACCCAATGCAAACAGAAAAAAGAGTTTTTTTTTTTGGGGGGGTGGGGGGTGTGTTCCTCTTGGTCCTGCTTGTATGGTTGCACATGAAAGATGAAAATGGAAGGTGAAGTTCAGTTTAATGTGAAAGATTTGTAATTTTGTTCGTCTGTTTAGACTTTCTAATGCAAACCATGCAGGGACAGGAAACATAGAATCCAATCCAATCAAATTCATGTATCTCTCTAATCTAATGAAGAACATTACATAACCCTTCAGTTTGAAACAAAACATTGGAATCTGAAATAATGACGGGTTTAATTCTTACCTTTGCCTGAGAGAAACAGGCCACGGCAAGAGAAGAATCGATGCAAAAGCACAGCAACATTGCTCACACATTAAACAAAATTAAATAATATCTTATCACAAAAATAATAATAAATAAATAAGGGCTCATTTGCATTAGCTTTTCTTAAATCCACTTGATCTAAGCGAAAAAGTGAAAATCACTTCTAGACAACTTGTGAAGTGATAGGATGGTTAGCAAAATTTTCATTATGGAAGTGGTTGAGGCAAAAGCTAGGGGATCCCAACTTTTGCCACAATCACTTCTAGTATGAGAATTTTGATATGTGGAGACATGGTTTGAACATAACTTTAAGAAGATATGGGAAGAAATAGTTCTCCAAAAGTGATTTTAGAAAAACTATCCCAAACGGGCCCTAAGTAACTGTATATCTGCATTTTCTAAGAAGAGATTACCCATGCAAACTTCTGCTCTGAAGGTCTATCTGAAAGGATATCCAATGGCAAAATTGGGGTTGAATATGCCTCCTAGAGAGCCAATTTATAAGTCAAAAGATAGCCAGAAACTCATTGTTTCATAAAATGAAAATATTAACAATTTCTGTGGTTCTCAAACCTGTAATGCAGCCTATGTGGGGATCCGAAATGTGATGACAGCAGGTGCACCATAGAACATGCCTTTCACTTTGGATTCCAACTCGAAAGAGTGAGAAACAAGAGAGCCACTGCCAAGCATATTCATTAGTCTCACATACAAAACGAGAGAACAAACAAATCAGAAGAAAAAAATATATGTTGGTCAGGACTCAGGAGTGAGTTAAGAGAATGTAAAAGCTTACGCATCAAGTCTTTCCCATGACTTGGAAGTGTTACCACTGATAGAATCAAACACATCTTGAGCCCAAGTATCATCAGTAAGACTTACATCATATGCTGTACTGAAAAAGTTCACAACAAACATAATTATTCATAGTTTTAACTACTCCAAAGAAAAGAATTTGTTCAAGGGTCACAATGGACAAACTAATATTAGACAGGAATTTGAGCACATACCCATAAGTAAACATGCATATCATAGGAAGAAAGTTTGAAAAGGAATTTTGATAATCAAAAACCAATATCTTGTGCGGTAAATAATGAGCAAAGAATGAAAAAAAGTTGGTTTGGCTCAATCTCAAAAGTTGCTGTCAAGAAGGTCTCAACATATTTATTCACCGAAACGTGGATAGAGAAAAAACCATCCACCATAAAGTGGAATGCTTCTAATTCAAACCATTAATGACTTAAGGCCTGTTTAGATTAGCTTTGCTTAAAATCACTTTTGGAGTTCAAAATACCACTTGATCTAAAGGATGGGGTACTAATCAATTTTAAATGATTTGAGGGGTGATACGATGGTTGGCCACAGAGGTTTTGTCGCAATCACTTCTACTACGAAAATTTTGATATGTGAAAAAATGATTTGGACATAAATCTAAAGAGATATGTGAAAAACATAGTTCTCATAGAGTGATTTTAGGCAAAGCTAATCCAAATGGGGTCTTACCAGGAATGAAACTCCAACACAGCAAAATCTATAATGCACTACTTGGTTGCTGAGAAAATATGGCAAGAAAAGAAATTAAAATGATACAATCTCACGTTTAATGCGATTTTGGTATTAATACATGAAGAACTCACCTCAACTAAATAGTTGTATTTGGCTCGGTTAAGCTTTTGTTACCTACAAATTGGAAAATTTTAAATCTCTTTCTTTTCCAACAGTTTCTTAGCAAGCAAACAGAGCATATTTTTTTTTCCTTCCTTACGAATTGAAAGGTGCCAATGTGGGAAGTAATTTAAAACTAATTACAAAACGAAAAACGTAAAACAATGTAAACAAAATTTTGAATCCCTTCTTTTCTCAAGGTTTCTCAGAAACCAAACAGAGCAATTCTTCCTTTGAATTGAACAACACCAATGCTGATGTTAATATAATATAATTAACAAACAAAAAACCTCAACCAATACACACAAACAAATCTAGACAGTAAATTAACAAACTTAAGAGAATCTAAACTACAAAAATCAGTGCAACAGAGTTCAGATGTAAACAATAATGAAACACACAAAACTATAATAATCAGGTACATGTATATACACACACACACATCAAGAGCATTTATATAACAGCAGCAAATACAAACACATACACAGATCCGCGGTTATATATGTCGATAGAGACGGAGACTCGTTCGGAGGTAGATTCGAGCCTTGTAAGAGTGACCTTCCTGTGTGAACTATGAATGGAGAATCAGAGATTGCAAGCGTTGAAGAAATGAATAACAGAGCTGCTGCAAAAAAAACTGTCATCAGAGGATTCGCCATAGCCGCTGGTTTGCGGTTGCTCAGCTCTAGTTAGAGAGAGAGAAGAAGTAGGGTTTTGAAAATGGAATTCAGTGGTAATGGTGATTGTCTTATGCACCGGAGATGTGATGATGGGCCAATGAAAGGCCAGCTTACGGTGGAAGTTATCTCATCTAAGCGCAACCCCCAATAGCAGAGGTGACGTTTTTATCGACTGTTAGACTGTGCAGTGTAATTTCATGCAATCGTGAAGTGTCTTCTTTTATGGTTGTGCCTTTTGTAATGAAAATTTAATTGTGTGAAGCTAACACCTCAAAATTGCTCAGTAAATTAAACACCCCAAAAAAAGGCTAAAAGAATAAAATTATATAAAATCAAAATCCATTCTTACCATGTGTCCTGCTTCGAGTGGTGGGTTCACTCATTTCAAACCAATTCTATCTTTATCACACATCACTCAAAGCAGAATATATCAGGATGAATTTTTAATTTCAGGTTAAAGTGTCTGGTATTATAATATATATTTTATATATATATACAGACATGATAATATAAGGCTGGCCTTACCCAAATTTGCATAAGGTCGGCTCCATATGGCTAATTTTAGAACACAGTTCGCAAAACTGACCGTTGGATTAGATGCCCCTCCTCTGTATGTCATGCCTGCAAAAAATCACAATGATCTGACGGTTGGTTTTTGAAATATGTCATTGTGAAAATATGTAACTTATTTGTACTTCAAAATATTACCATTTTTTTAACGGCAGTTATTTCAAAAACCAACCGTCAAATCATTGTGATTTTTTGCAGGCATGACATACAAAGGAGGGGCATCTAATCAAACGGTTAGTTTTACGAACTGTGATATAAAATTAGCCAAATGGAACCGACCTTACGCAATTTTGCGTAAGGCCGGCCTTATATTATCATGTCTGATATACAGACATACATACATATATATATATATATATATATATATATATATATGATCCATTGGTTCCTTTTTACGGTCCAAATTACAATCATTGATCATACCGTATCTAATCATGTCATATCTAATCAAGATTATGTACGTGCAACAGCTACTAGGAAAACTAGTTTAGCCTTCATTTTAGATGATCGAACTTGGGGACTCTTCATAATGAGCTATGTGAATAGTTGATACTTGAATTAATATTGGGTATATATCATGCAATCTTGGGGTCTCAAATGGATTTTAATAGCTATGTGAACCTTATAAATAGCTCTTCTAAACCCCCATTCACTTAAATGGGTAAGAATATCATTTAATTTTAACATGTACTCAATTCTTCTGTATAAATGGAATGATAATCTATTGATCTAGTGACCTATATACCCACATTAGGAAGAAAAAAAACCGAAGAGATGAGACCCCATGGCCTCCTTATTAATGGAAAGTAGGGGTGGAAGGGAAGGAGGAAAAATACTAAGAAGCTAGCTTGGTAAATCATTAATTATGAAAAGATAATTAAAAGCCTAATGTGCAGCCCAACTTCACAAATCCATAAATTTCATGCATGCATGCAGGTATGCTTTTGTGATCTGCATAATATATGATGGGCATTGATTCTGATCAGAATGTATATACCTTGCTAGCTTTCCTTGCATGAATGCATGCAGTCCCCAAATGTTCTCCAACTAACAACTATATTCCCATTCCAGCTTATCTGTCATGTCCCTTTCTCATAATGCTCATCATCCAATCCAATGAGGTATATGGCATATAGATAGCTAGCTTTCATCCATGGAACTTGGAAGAGTAGGTCTAGCATGAAAGATGAGAACCAGTCAGGTAGCCGAGGAGACTGCCTAGAATCCACATATATATCAAGTCTTTTTGAAACCCTAGCTGCATGCAATATATGGTGGATTTAGGCAAGTCATCCTTGGCTATCACACATGACTCTTTATCTTCATACAAGACCTCTCTTCCTGTCTCTCTCTCACTACATTTTGCAACTGGGTGCTGATCGAATGCCTAATGCTCAATTAGAGACCAGCCATTTATAGGCATGATGGAAAACGATATTAGATTCGGGAATTGCCCCATAATGCAACTCATCCAGCCACCCCTAGCCTTTATAATTTTTCTTTCTTTCTTTTATTCGATTTGCTCTCTCGTCTCGAACAATCAATTATCGAAGATACCTACTAGGGAATATATTCTTGTAATTAGAAGGGTCCAACTCATATCCATGGAAATTTTCATCTTGCCTGGCTACTTGAACATATTATTTTGGAGAAAGAGAGTCAAAATTACACAAGGCAATGTGGCATATTGATCAAGTTGTGCATTGAATCAATTAGTTTATCTGACCTTTAGCTCCTTCTAAAAGGGAAGAATGGTGGTGGTCATCTCATGTTGTGTGTATCTTTTCTCCTTACCTTTTTCTCCTTGGTTGGGCTTTTCTGTTGCAGGTATGAAGTCCATATCAAAACTGTCAAGCCTCTAAAGTTAAACGGGTTTGGGTTTGGCCAAGACCCGGCCAATTATATATCAATATTAATTTTTTAATAATTCTATATTACCGGACACTTTAATCCAAAATTAAAAACCACCCTAACTTGTTGTGGTTTGAATGATGAGTGAAAAAGAAGAAAGTAGTTTGAGAGAAAAGACCCCACCATTCAAAGCAGGACACATCAGGGTGGTTTTTAATTTCGGGTTAAAGTGTCTGCTGTTATAGTATTTTTCTTAATTTTTAGGCTATATAAATTATAAGAAACGTACTCTCATGAATTATTATATTACAATTCTTTGTCTCTTCAGTTTGTTTACCATCAAAAAATTTGAGAAAAATAATTCAAGTAAGCATCACATAATTAATGCTATTAAACTAAATATAATCTCTAAATTACTCTTTCATATATAATTTGTTAATATATTAAATTTGGAAAAAAAAATGTCATGTGAGCATCACAAAAATATAATTATAAATGGGTTTATTTCCTTCAAGTTTTATGCCTAGACTACTTATAATCAATTGTAAAATGATAGTTTAGGCAATAAATTAATTAGTTTATTTGCATCACATGATATTCACATGTCGTATGTTTCTCAATTTTCTAGCAGAAACAAATATATATATTTAGAATGGCAAAATGTCACAGTTTGTTTTATAGTTTGGGGAGTTATTTGTTCAGTTCTATAATTTATGAATTTTTTTATTGATCAATAATTTAAGGACATAGCATGTAATTAACCCAATTTTTAATACTATTTAAGTACTTTCTTGAATAGTTTATTTTCATTTACACATTCATGCAATTTCATTTTAATTATGGTTAAATTATTTTAAAATTTTTATTTAAACAAGTTAAGGGTTGATGGGTTTTAAACTCACTAAATTTTTTTCTCATACTCAATCGAATTGAACCGAATCGAACTCTTACAAACAATCTCTAGGAATTATACATATTATATATATGAGTAATGATCTAGTCAACTAATGCTGACCTAAGCACTTATGGTCATTGGATTATCTGATCACTTAAAAAAATCTCCATTCATGAGATAATCCGACGGCCATAAGTCTTAACCGACTTAAATTTAAGTCAATATTAACTTACTAGATTATTTCACTTATATATATATATAACATGATGAAAGGGAAATGTATGACCTCCCATTACTTTATGAGCTCATTATTCTAATGTTAACATCAACCCTAGTCTTATCCCATCCCAAAAAGTAATGTCAACGCCCTTAATCACCACACCCATGGAGTTTTGTTCTATTTGACTTGGTGATTAGCTTTTCACATCATGGATTTCAACCGTACGTTGGGGGTTATTCAAACAGATAGAATTGTAGCAAGTTCGATCAATGCATTATTCCAAGCTTCTTCAGTTAAAAAGTAGCCAGACATGACCCGACCATCCCCTTCACTTGCATTCCACTTTAAATCTAGCTTTTTTGGGTTCTCTCCTAATGGTATGGTGGATGTTTCAAGTTTATATGTTTTCCTACTTGGCAGGTCCCCACAGCATAGCATTACCTTCTAAGGTTCTGTTTGGTGGCACAGTTTTTTTGGGGTTGTTTGTGGTGGGAATAGACCTATTTACAACTAATTGGATTTTTTTTTTCTAATGGGCTTTTATGGTCCCATGAAACCTACTTTTGGAAGCCCACCCATTCATTGGTCCTATTTAATTCTTGGCCCTTAATATCGCCAAACCCTATTGAGTAAAATTTTGGCCTTTTAAGAGATATATATATATATATATTTTGGTCTCAATGGATGGAAATCGAATCCGTGATCTAGCCTAATTCTACCCAGTTCTCTTATAATTTCTCACCTTAAAATATAATTTTATTCTAGGGATAATGATCCATAAGTCCCCAATTAAAAGTTTGGGTTATCTACATTTTAGTACCTTGAACTTTGAGGGTAGTTTCAATTCAAGACTTAAACTTTTAATTTGATCAATTTATGACAAATTTTTAAATGTAGAACAGAACAAGGATCTTAGCATTTTTTAGGGCAAATTAACGCAACAGTGCTTGAATACTCTCAATTATTTCTTCCTTAACAACGTAAATGTTAAGATTTCAAGCTCTACTACATTAATCTGTCCTAGAAAATGTTAAGATTCATTCTAATCCATTAGCTTTAACCCCCAAAATTGAAACTCTTATTTAGTCACGTGAGGGTCATGTGAATTGTTTGGGTGGAAAATAAGTCTCTTAGGCTAGGTATGATACACGTAGACTCCAACTAGGATGCCACGTGAGGTGTAGATAGAGTCTCCATTACTTAAGCAAACGGCATTCCACTTTTGTCTTACATTGAAACAAGTTTTTAAAAATTTATTCTAAATTGATTAAGTTAAAAGTTTACCCGGATTGAAATTACCCACAAAGTTCGAGGTACTAAAGTATAGATAATCCTAAAAAATCTACCTAAAAGATTGTACATCCAAATGTACGTTTTTATTCCAATAGATCCCTATCTAGATATTTAAGGCAATTTTAATTCAATCATTCTTCTCTAAATTGTCGGTTTTGCCCTACTGACTTATGGAAGAGAAAATTTTCATTTTTCCATATTTATTTGATTTTTGAATTATAATTTATTGCTTAAATATCTCACAACTTATTTAATTTTCAAAATTTAAACTAAAATTAAATGCAATTCAATAAATATGGTAATCATTTCTATTTTAATGTTTTGAAAATATGTCTCTTCGACTCTTCCCCTCCTCCCCTCCTCCCCTCACTCTTTGGACAGATGCCTTTGCCAAGATCATTTACAGTTAGTTTCTTATGGTTTGCACTTTGCATTAGTTCTGTGTCGAGGTTGCTTTATTACTAGAATCGGATTGGTTTATTACATTGCATTAGGTTGGGTGCAAGGGCTGCTTTATCACTATATTCTGACAAGGGTTGTTTCATTACTTTTTAAAATTATATCTAATGTTTCATTACATTTTAGAATATTTTTTAACTGGACTTTTAAGCATAAATCTTTGTAGCAGAGAACTTGTGGATAAAGAACCCTTTAATTTATTCAACCAGTTTATAGGAAAGTGCAAGTTGGATGGGTCAAAATCCATATGTTTGTTTGTGTAAGTGAGTGGCTCATGAGTTGAATGAATTGTTTTAGTGTTAAGTTTGCTCTTCCTATCATGTGCCCAATTGTTTTGGTGTTAAGTTTACTCAAAATTTTGGAATTTTTTTTTAAGTCGTTCCTGGTTTAAGTTACATAACTAAAGTATAATAATCGATCGAGGAACTGCATTTCCCATAAAAATTGGGAAAAAAATAGGTCTTTTGAGGCCATTACAAGTTATTTTAATGACCATTTTATGTCATTTCTTACAAAGTTTCTCACACTAGCTTGCACAATGGCCTAAAGCGCAGGGGCGGAGCTAGAATTTTATCAATGTGGGGGTAATTTTTTTTTTTTTTTCTAAACGATAACAATCTATCCTTACCTTAGTAAATGAATATCGATGCATTTTTCATATGCTCAAATATGAAGTCTCTTTCCCTTAAGAGGGAAAATATATGTCATTAGAGTATTTCCAATGCATTCATATCATTTGATATGTCAATGCCAAAATTTGCCACCTTAAATGGTACCAAATTAAATGGATCGGTGCCAAATTTTGTCACATATGTGCTGTAAAGCATTAATAATGATATATTTTGGTATTTCCCATTTTTTGAAGGGAAAGTATGATATGGTACAAATGACAATTGTCATTTGAGGTACCAAATTTGGCAACCCCCAAAATTTGGTATCTCAAATGATTTACATTTGGAGCAAATTATTTGGGTGTCAATGTCAAATTTTGACAATGGTATACCATTAAAGATGCTCTTAGACCAACATGTCATTTGCTATGTAGGGACACTTAAAAACTCATTAATAATATTAAATTTAATCTTATAAAATCTATAATTATAAGTGTCTAACCATATTTTTACCCTAAAAAAGATAGTCAGAGGAGAGAGACTCAAAGACCTCATCACGTGTGACTTAAAGACCTATTAAATTTAAATTTCTTTACTTTTTAAAAGAATATTAAAACTTTAAAACTAAAACTAAAATTTTAAAGGTTTTTCACAAATAATATAGTGGGGACAATTTTAAAAATATTTTAAATTTTAAATTTTTTTGAATTAACCTCAAAAAATTTTTATTTTTGGGTGGGGCAGGTGCCCCCACTGCCCCCACCCTAAATCCGCCCCTGCTAAAGCGCGGCCCAACTTGGAATGCTTCAAATGAATTTAAATTCAATCCATTGAGGTTCCTTTACGGTTTGTTTCTCTCTCTCTTAACATATATCATCTTTCTCTCTCATTGCTTATGGATTAAGACGAAATATATATATATATATATATATACACACACCAAACTAAAATAAATAATATGGGTTGGTTGATAAATTTAGACGCGCGTTTGCATCTTATAAGATGATATGTATATCCCAAAATGAGAAACCAAAAAGGATCAATCCAGTGTTCACAAAGGCATGATATTAAAAAAAAAAATTATGAGTATTAAAATATATCGTAGAGCATTGAAACAAATATATTAATTATTCTAGCTATATAGGATGCATCATGTAACCACCCATTGACCTTTAAGAAGAAGAAGAAGAAGATCGAATCATGTGCTTCCCTTCTACGCTATTCAACCTATACTTGTATTAAAATATGCATGCTAGCTAATAGCAGAACAGATGCGTACGTTCAATGGAAGAGGATCATGCTTAAATAAATGGGTAGTTGAAATATATATATATATATGGATTTCAAAGAAAGAGTACTTTCATATTGAGTTGAATACCCCCATCTTAAGTGCCAGCTTAGCAATTAAATGGAGCTTAATTGGTTTCCCTTGGCTATACTCTAAACACGAATGAGGCTAAAAGAAATTATTAGATTAATGCAATGCATATATCTAGAGGCGCGCTTACGTATGTACTTCATTAGAATATATATTAGATGCTACTTTAACAGCTGTGAAGTAATTAGTCATGTTATGCAGTTGTTAAGAAGCCAATTAATGCCTATGAATCAAGTTTTGATGGAGGGTTTTGAACCACGATTGTTAAGAATCCATCTCATACTTGACATGCACACTCATTAATTCTAATTAATTATTTAAAGTAAAACCCGAATCCATCTCATACTTGACATGCACACTCATTAATGCTAATTAATTATTTAAAGTATAACCCAAAGGACTCCGCTCACCAATAAATTTAGACATCGATCAACAGAAATAAAAATAAAATGTTTTGATGTATCTCACCATAATATTTATGTGTTCTCCATGTGCCTTTAGCGTCTCATAGCTAGATAGATTATATATGTGCGTGAGAGAACAAAGAGAGAAGAGAGTAAAAATATATGAAAATATGTAATCTTCTTCCTACAAGTGTAGTCCTTATATAGATGTGAAATGGTGCCTATGGTAGCTGTCGAAACAACCACAAAAAATGAAAAGATATGTTGGTTAAATATTAAATAATTAATTAATTATTTGAAGAGGTGTATTGATTCAATATGAGAGAATTATGAAAGGGTGTTTTAGAGAGTTGTGAATTTAAAATTCATGTCAACCAATGGGAGAAGAGTATTTTGAAAATTTTAATTAAATAATGTATATAAATATTAAAAATTGCTTTTACTTTTATATACAGTAGCTAGTATGATATATGTATGTATATATATATAAATATCAATTTGTTATTAGTAAGGAAGTTTATAATAAGAATAAGTTCATATTATTATGCCAAAAAATTTAAATATAAAAATCAATAATATGTCTATCGCACTAATTTATTTTGCATTTTATAAAGTAAAAAATTTGGGTTGATAAGTTGGAGTAATTAAGAAAGAAAGTCATAAAAGAGAGAAAAAGAAGGGTAAAAATAAAAGCTCATAAGTTAATTTACAACTTAAAAACCTAAATTAATTAAAAGGTGAGGTCCTAATTAACGAACATATAAAGTCATGTCAAACTCTATTATCTGAATTGATGTGAAATTTCAACCCTTTCCGTTGCGTGCAGGCTTAAATAAAAATAAATAGACTTGAATGTGTGAATCAACTTCCAGACACAAAAATGACAAACCATGCATAGTGAAGGATCGTTTCATATATATATATATAAAATATTAATTAAATCTCACTATTTATTATTTAATTATATGGACTTCTAACTCCGCGGTCAAGGTAGTTCCGGCGGTGAAGGACTCTCATTAAGCAAAAATAATATGATCTAATCTTGAGTTTGTAAATGATTTTGTCTATTCTTAGATATTAGTCTATAACAAATCAGTTCATTAAGGATATCCTTTATATATATATATATCCAAGTTAGTTGGATTTGATATCCATCTTATGTACGTATGTCATCTCTACCAAAAATTATAGTGATTTAACAATCAGTTTATAAAAAAATGTTAGTATGAAAAATTGTGATTTTTTTGTTCTTCAAAATATCACTATTTTTTCACCGTCTCTTTCACCGTTTGTCTTTTCTGAAATAGACCGTTGGATCACTGTGATTTTTGGCAAACATGACATTCATAAAAGGGGTATCAAATCCAACGGTTGGTTTTTCAAAATATACTGTACAAATTGTTGTAATTAAGGTGATCGACCTAATGCAACTCGCATCAGGTCGACCTGACCTTAACATTCATGTATATCCAGTCAGCATATACTTGTATAAATTTATGTAAGCATGACATAAATAATTGTGGGATACATATTTTGAAAAAAAAATTGTTTGATTAGATACTATACTTATCAAAAATTACAGTAATCCAACGATCGTTTTTTTAACAGATTTTCATAACTAATTATATTTTAAAATTCTGACATTAAATCACTATAATTTTTAATATATAAGATATTCATAAATATAGTATCTAATCTAACTAATCAGTTTTTTAAAATATGCGTTATCATGTCTATATATATATATACATATATATATTTTATTGAACTTCCGAAGAAACAAATGCTTATAGGATTTTCATGCACAGCAAGTATGGGAGGCACAGCAAGTATGGGAGGGTGGCCAGTCCAATTTGGTCCTGCCAGTGTATCACAGTATCAGTGATCAGAAATCTGAAGCCTCTTTGAAATTTGAGCAGAAATGGCAATCATCTCTTCATTCATTGCATTTTCCAGCTTTCATCCCCAACCAAACCATGCATACAGCCGCCCATTCCCACCACACGCCGCGCGCC
>JAESVK010001301.1:2826625-2846100 GCA_017140935.1 Hamamelis virginiana
AAAAACTGCTTGTAAAATTCTCGTGAGAATTAACTAGTCAAGCTGCTGAGCATTCCACTCCCACTTTCTAGTTTGTCTTCAATAAATGCAAACCACTGCCTTTAATAGATTGGGCATGGTAGGTGAAGTAGGGATCAAAAACCCTGCAGCTTAATTTCTTGCAATCAATTTTAACTTTTGACATGAAATTGACTATTTACTCTGGATGAAAGATTCGGTGGTAATCCCACAGTAAAAGTAAGAATTACTGGAATACAAAATGAAAAAAAAGTCCAGTAAAATAAAATAAAATCATATACCCATAAATTCTTAGTACAAGCGTTTTATGCCATTAAATTTAAGAATTTTTTTTTTATTTAATTATTTATATCCATAAGTCCTCATATAAGCATTTTATATCACTAGTTTCAAGAGTCTTTTTAATATAGTAAATATTACAATTATAAAAAAATTTAGGGCCCTTTTGGATAAGCTTTTACTTTATGTTTTTATTACTTTTAAAAGTAAAAAATTCTTTTTTGGTATTTATTTTAAAAAATTGAGGTAGTAAGAAATTTTTACTTACTCAGCTTTAAAAGTAACTACCAAAATTTTGCACTATAAAAAAAATAAAAACTTTTATTTTTTGACTTTTAAAAGTAAAAAAATAGAAAGTAAAAGCTTATCCAAACGCGCCCGAAATCTCAATGTATAAAATTATATCTCGTGGTATAAAACTTTAAATTTTGGGAATTTTGGATAATTTTTCATATTTTTAACATAATACATAGACAAAAGAGTTTAGATATTTCAGGAATTCCATGCTATAAAATTGGACCATATAGTATAAAGTTTCAGAGTTTGAGAATTTTTTTTTTTTTTTTTTTTTGTAAAATAAAAACCAATTAACAATAGTTTCTAGATAAGTTTAGGCTGTTGGCTCATGTCAAGCATGCATATAGTTGATTTCTTCAATCCAATAAAAGTCAAAAGAGAAGGAGGAGGAAGACTTCTACTATCAAACCATACAATATTCCATAATTGAAAAATACTCATTTGACTTAATAAATTCCTGCATCAAAATGTCAAAAACCATCAGCTTCCATGACTCTCTCTGCAATTGATCAATTGACCCACCCATCATGAATTTGCTATTTTGCCATCTCAAAAGGTCTTTGCTACTCATGGCTATCTCCATAGCCCTCCCTTATTGTCTTGAAGCACCAAACTTGTTTCTTTGAGTTCACTTCTTTGACACCATGTGTATAACAATGGAACTGAGATTCACTCCCCCAATCATTTACTCATACTTGAGCACAAAGTGTCTCCTAGCTAGGGTCCCTCTCTGAGGGTACATACCATCTAATATATGACACTTGATGACACACTTTCAAATAAAGGAATTCCCACTTTTCATGATTGTTATTGAGGAATTATTACAACTTACATGTGAAATGAAATCATAACTGTCCAAAAGTTTTAACCCTTTAAAGCCATTCTCAGTATTTAAAGTGAAAAGTGCACTGGTACATCCCATAACACTTTTTTTTCTTTTGGGTTTATACATTTGAGACTATGTTTTGGTGTATGTATGACATGTAAATAATTGTTCGTTTTATGTGTTATCCGTTACTCTAAAATTATGTATGTCTTTGGAGTTTACAGTGAAATTTTCTCTCTATCAAAAATATATATGTAATATATTGTGCAAATGAAGGAGTTTAAGCTCCTCTTCAACAAAGTTTCAAAAATTACAGCGAATTATTCAAAGGACAATACAGAGAGAGAGGGAAAATTTTCAAAAAGTTAGTTGGTAAATTTCAAAAAGTTATCTCAAAGGATGTTTATATAAAGAGAAGGAAAAATACTAGTAGTAGATCCAAATCTGTACTAATTTTATAAAGTTATGAACTAAATTTTGATTACTTTTGAGTCAAAGTTAGAATTTATTTACATTAACTTTTCTTAAAATCACTTTTAAGAATTAAAATTTCATTTGATTTAAGAGTAATACTTACTTACAAATTATTTGAGGGGTGATAGGATGATTCACAGAATTACCGTACCCGATGTGATTAGGGTAAAAGTTGGAAGAATATATGGTTCGAACATAATTTGAAAAAAGATATTTGAAGAAATACTTGTCTGAAAGTAATTTTTTTTTTTTAAAAAAAAAACTCTCAATCAATTTTATTTTTAATAAAAATAAAAAAATTTAAAAATTTAATTAAGATACATATCAAATAGCATGAAGACAGAGATTCGAAATAGTCGTACAGGGTGGGATTGGGATTGGGATTAAAATAAAATGGTGGTGGAAATTCTAGACCCGTGCATTGAAACGGCAGATGGGGAAGTGTCAAAAAAGACTTTTTCATTATCGAAGTTTCAAACCCCACGAGTGACGTCTCCCTTTTTAGTTTCGATTCGATTCCTCCGTCCGCGGTAAATCTTTCCCACCCCGTCCCCGCCAAACTCTCTTGCACGGTTTCACCTCTCCTGGTTTTTCCGTTATTATTTCCAAAACTACGCCTTTTTCCCCCTCGCAGACATACACGACCCGAGTAAGACTCACTGACTCATCTTTCTCACTCCCTGCAACTCCAAGCTACTTTTCTCTCCTCCGCGGCCTCCTGATTCTCCCTCTCTCTCTCTCTATATATATATGTATATTATATGTGTCTATCCCAACTGCCTCTCGACGCTGCGTTTTGTGAAACCGCTCTCGCTTCCCGGGAAACCGCCATTGGTTTCGAGCTTTGAAACTCTGTCGTTTTGTTAACTCTCGTTGAAACTTGATGGAAGAGGAAATGGAAAGCAGTGGATTAAAACGATCTTGCTGGCGGTGACCTTTTTTCCGATCAATCATCGCCGGTATACTACACATTTATCGACTTCGATGTGGGGGCGACAACTGAGAAGGAGATTTCGGTGTTTACGGAGCTGAAGTATGGGTTGTGTACTCGGCAAGAGAGCCGCCGGAGAAGACCGGATACCTCCTGGAGCTCCAGACCGTCGCCGGAGTGTAGAGCAACCTCCTGATGTTGTTAACGCTGTTACGGATGGTGTTAGGGTTAGTAAGGAGGTGGTGGTGGAGCGAGAGGGAGAGAAGATCCCGCACACCGGCGATTTTCCGGCGCTTGAGCGCCGGAAGAATAAGCTGGACGTTGGAGTGAGGAACCAGCAAGGTTGGCCGTCGTGGTTAGTAGCGGTCGCCGGTGATGCCATCCGAGATTGGACTCCTCGCTGTGCTAATACCTTCGAGAAGCTCGATAAGGTACTCTCATCACAAAAACCCTAAATCAAAAGGGTTAATTAGTACAAATAACTGTTTGTTAACATCTATTTTCTCTGTTTTTGTTCGATGAATGGTGGTTTAGATTGGGCAAGGTACATACAGCAATGTATATAAAGCTAGAGATCTGATAACAGGGAAGATAGTGGCTTTGAAGAAGGTTAGGTTTGATAATCTAGAGCCAGAGAGTGTGAAATTCATGGCCAGAGAGATTCTTGTTCTGAGACGACTCGATCACCCCAATGTAATTAAGCTTGAAGGCTTAGTTACATCAAGAATGTCTTGTAGTTTATACTTGGTCCTCGAATACATGGAACATGATCTTGCTGGCCTTGCAGCTCGCCCAGAAGTCAAGTTCACTGAGCCACAGGTCCTTCTCAAATTCTTTTGTTAATTATCACTACTTTGAATTAATCTTATCGTTAATGTTGTTCTAATTAAGCTCTATTATGAGGTGAATTTATGGTATTTACTTACATTTGGATTTGTTATTTTTATTTATTTTTGGTTTTGTGAATAAATTTTGGCTTTTGGGTGTGTTGTACATTTTGTTCTTCCTCAAGAAGGGTTCTTGATGAGGGAAAAAAGGGATTTCTGGGCTTTATTAGTTATTTTTCTATTTTAGTTTTGGTTGTTGTGATGTTTGCTGTTAGTGCAAGTTCTGTCTCGGCTATTGGGCCCCATATCTAATGTTTTTGTGCATCCAATTTTGTGGTTTTATGGTTTTAACGCATGGAACATTTGCTATGATGTTTGTATTGTTTTGGGCATGGAAATTCAACGAAACTTCATAGTTCACATCACTCCACAAAATGCAGATATGGGGAATTTTTTTGTTTTGTTTTCTTTCTTCTTTTTTTCTTTTTCTTTTTATTTTTTTATTTTTTGTGAGCGGAGTAGATGTGGAGAATGCTTGGTCGTATAAAACCACTTCTTTCAGTTTTCTCACTGTACAATCCCCATTGGGACTAGTCGAATCTTAGATCTGCTCCTTATTAGACAAATTAGGGTCACACTATCCATAAAACTAGATCGGTGCACGCACTATTGCATACATATGGTTACTTTGAATCCCTTTTTTAAAAATGTGGGTTGTGGGGGAATTATTAGACAAATACTTCATTTTTCAATGATCGTCATGCCGCATGAAAATGTAAGTATGACTGAATTAGGGGCTTTCTTGTAATCTGGAAGGTCATCCCAAAAGGGTACTTTTTTTTCTTTTTTTAAACTTTCCAAGCTACACAACAGGAGGTAGCCCTCTCCTTTCCCTTAAACCCTTCCCACCCCGATAAAGGTGGGACTCGAACCCAGGTTTCTGTACAACCACCAAGGACTATACGAGCGATCTAGCTGACACCTTCCAAAAGGGTACTTTGTTAAATAATACATTGATGGGCTAGTCTTGGCTAGTCTTAATGGCGTTTCATGTTTGGCACGATAAAATCTCATATCAAACAGATTAATTTGAACCTTTAACTTGTTTATTTTGGTGAAGATGGGTACTAAACTTGCTTTTCTTGCAGAAATAAGAAGACCCTTTTTCTACTATACCCTTCAATGGATTACTTCCATTTTAAAACTGTCTGGAAATCTGTGCTATGAGTATTATATACTTGGAAATGTCACATTTGAGAGGCTGATTTGTTAGTCAATATTTTCCCTGTGGTAGGTCAAATGCTATATTAAGCAGTTACTATCTGGACTTGAGCATTGCCACAAGCAAGGTGTCTTGCATCGTGACATCAAGGGTTCCAATCTACTTATTGACAATGAAGGAATTTTAAAAATAGCTGATTTTGGTCTGGCAACCTTTTATGATCCGAACCAAAGGCAAGCCATGACGAGCCGAGTTGTCACCCTGTGGTACCGTCCACCAGAACTTCTTCTTGGGGCTACTCATTATGGTGTTGGTGTTGACCTTTGGAGCGCTGGCTGCATTCTGGCAGAGTTACTTGCTGGAAGACCAATAATGCCAGGACGGACAGAGGTATTCTAATTCCCCTGCTTAATAGTTGAGCTACTCCATTAGGCTCTATAAGGTCATTGGTGCTAGAGATATATCGAGACCAATTATCTTTATTTAAACAATTATGTAATAGTGCCAGTGTTGCAACAATGATTTCATGTTTTGGTTTTGTATCCTATGATGTGCATACAAATGCCATTTAGTTTGAGTTTTAAATGTAGGACTGAAAAAATTATACTCAAGCATTGAGACTTTAACTTACAATGAACTCATGGATTCATGGCTGTTAAGGATTACGTAGGGATGCTCTATTGCTAGCTTCGGATAGCTTGGTTTATTCTTCTTCAGTAATCGAATGGTCTGGGCCAACTCTAAATGGAGGATTCTCAAAAATCACCTTACATTGGATTATCTTGTCTGAGTGTTGAATGTTTTTAGGGAAGTTTTATTGTCAGCCCAAACAAATCTATGGAATAAGTTAAGAATTCTAGTCTTCTGAGTAATTTGAATGTGCTCTTATATATATATATATATCAACATTAGCTCCACCAATTTATGCAATTAGATTGATGTTCCTGTCCACATATTGCAAGTTTAGAGACAAAAGGACACCACCCATGGGAATCTTCTCATGCTTCAATAATTATGAAGCCTTGTACATGCATACATTCATACATATTATATTGTGATCCTTAAAAGTTTTGCTGTGCTTACGTGCTGAATAAAATTCCTTATCTGGGACTTGGAAGATTGGAATCTGGTTTCCATTTAGGATCTATTTTGGGTTTGCGTAGTTGACCTATTTTTGGTAGTATAATTATTCATGTATCATCTTTGTTGGATTTTCAGTTGTCAGGTTTACTTTTTACTCATTTTTGGATTCTTTCTTGATAGGTTGAGCAACTTCACAAGATATTTAAGTTATGTGGCTCCCCGTCCGAGGAATATTGGAAGAAATCCAGGTTGCCAAATGCAACACTTTTTAAGCCACAACAGCCTTACAAGCGCTGCTTAACAGAAACCTTTAAAGACTTCCCACCTTTTTCGCTCCCTCTAGTTGATTCTCTTCTTTCAATCGACCCTGAAGAACGAGGCTCTGCCACTGCTGCTCTAAATAGTGAAGTGAGTAGTCTTTACTAAGTGCAATATTGATTCCAAGCAAGATGTCATTATATTTGCATGGTAGCCTTTTATCATTAGTATCCCATATTTTTACTTACTATCATTTTTGCATGTTAGTGATTCCACAGTCTGATACATACTATCATTTTTGCATGTTAGTGATTCCACAGTCTGATATTTCAGCTTGTGATTGCCTTGTTTTTACGTTTTTGTTTTTACCTAATATAGGTTTACCACTTAGCTTGTGTTGCATGGTAATGTGAGATTTGGAGTCTAAGCCTTGTGGTCATGAATTTTTTGCAATAGACTGTAGTGGATGATTATTAAGTTTACCTTGCATAGCATCCAGGTAGCCACCTATTGACGAAATGGTAGCTGTAGATGCATTGTCAGCTCAGATATTAACATGAAGGCACATGATTTCTGTGGCTTTCACAGCATGCATCTATTTGTTTTCCAAAATCATTTGTTGTGGGTCATGTTCTCTGTCTTATCATGGAAATTAAATGGATCACTTACAGTCATTATTCCTTAGTTTCACAGATTCAAGGAAGGGCTATTTTCGGTTGAAGCTCCTTGAGCAGGAGCCCTCTTGTAGAAAATAAATGAATTTTATTATATTTAACTTATGGTTAATTGTACTACATGATTGAATGAAATTGGTTTTAAAGCCTGAAGGTTGAATTCCCACATGGTCTTTGGTTTTTTTTTTTTTACTTGGTGGACCTACACCATACACATGTTGACAATGGCTTTTGATTAAACTACCCTCTGGGCAGCCTGCAACACATATTTCACCACTGCATCTAGATTATGCTTGGTGGGATTTCAGGTCATGAAATATTGATGAAAGTGTTATTATTATTATTATTATTATTATTTGCTTGAGATTTGAGACCCATAGTTATCTTACCCGGTCAATGGTGCCCAATCTGTTAGTCCCTTCTTAAAATGGTATATAGAAATGATCCTATCAGCATATGCTTCTTTCTGTAGAAATGATCCTATAGAAGTGGTATATAGATATGTATGAACAAGGTTGCTGTTTCCCACATATTAGCTTCTTTCCGGGCTTGGGACCAGCAGTGCAACATTGAAAAAAAAAGGAGTTTCAGGTCTTAAGTTTTCCTAGGGTCTTGTTAAAAGAAATTAAAATGGAAAACAGCGAAAACTATCTTACTTGCTGGTTGGATATTTCACGGATGTTAGTTAAGCAATCTGAAAATGGGTGCTGACTTGCTTCTGACATTTTTGTGTATTCATCCAATAAAAATAAGGAAGTGCCGGCAGGAATTTATTCCAGGCAAAAACAAAGATACTTGTAGTTTGTTGTGGATCCTGAGGAATTTGGTAAAGATTTACTAAGTATTTTCCCTTTAAAACCTAATTATCACTGGAGGAGTCCTTTCTTTTTCCCTTCAAAATTGGCTTAATGTGCATATTTGAAAATCTGTATTTGTGGAATCCCTACTCTATTTGTGTAAAGAAATCATTTATTTGGTACAGTTCTTTACAACGGAACCTTATGCTTGTGAGCCATCAAGTTTACCACATTATCCTCCCAGCAAAGAAATGGATGTCAAATTGAGAGATGAAGAAGCAAGAAGGTTAACTTTTTTTTTTTAATCATTCTTCATGTCTGCAGTTTTTTGGACTGGTCTTGGCCATATGCTGACATATGATATTAATTTTCCTCCATAGGCAAAGAGGTCTGAACGGGAAAGTTAATGCTGTTGATGGTGCAAGAAGACCCAGAATTCGTGATCGGGCTGGCCGGGCAATTCCAGCTCCAGAAGCCAATGCCGAGCTCCAAGCAAACTTGGACGTAAGCATTTCCATTTTGTGTCTTGCGTTAACTGTGTCAATATATCACACTGCCAATTACCAAGTTTCTTAATTTTCTATTCAGATATGATTCGAGGAATGAAATTTACATTATTTACTGCACTCTAGGAGTCTAGGGGTTTAGGTTCCACACTGCATGAGTCTGACCTATAAAATCTCTTAGGTTAATCAACTCCATTTCATTGGTATAATCTTGATTTGCCACTGTCAATCTGCACTGTTTAGCATCTCTTCGCAATTGTTAAAATAAGATGTGGTTGGTCATATTGTTTTCATCGTCTGGTCAAATTGGCTTTTGTCTGGAGTTCTCTTGGGTTGGAGTTTGTTTGATCTCAGTTCCTATGCATCATAATTTGTAGATGTCATGTAGTTATTTTTACTTTTTCCTTATCTGTGTGCATGCTTTTTTTTAAATATATATATATTTAAAAAAAAAAAATTTGGGGGGGGGGGGGGGGGGGTGGGGGGTGGGGGGGTGGGGGGAAGGGGTTAATTATTAAGTTTCCAACCTAAAAGCCTAAGCTATTAGATGGAGGGCCCAAGCAGTTATATGAACTATAGCAAGCCTTTTATTTAGGCGATGTTGAATAAAGTGGATTCTTCTACATTAAGTACTGGATTGATTGAGATGAAAGTATTAGTTCATTTTGGTTTGTCCAATTGCTTTTCTATTCTCTGCCTATTTTTTCGGTGGTAAGTAAAATTCTAGATGTTGTTTATTATTTTTCAGAGATGGAGAGTTGTGACACAATCAAATGCCAAGAGCAAGAGTGAGAAATTCCCGCCTCCCCATCAGGATGGAGCAGTTGGATTCCCTCAAGGTAAATCACATAATGGCCCTGTATCATTTGGACCAACCGAGACTTCATTTAGCTCATCAATTTTCAATCCAAAGTCATCGGGATTTACTAGAGGTGTTGCTACCGCTGGGGGACCTTCCAGGAGAAGGAAACCTGCTAGAGAAGAGTCCCAGATGGCTCCATCTTGGAGGTTCATCCGCGCATTTAAGCCGTCCTCAATCGGACTATCAATAGATCTGAGATTCAAGGGTAAAGAATCCGTTTCCGAGGTTTTTGGCAGCCGAAAGTAGAAAAAAGCTTTGTTCTATAAATATATATTTTTTTTACTAGGTGCTCTGTATTGCTTACCTTGGTAATGCATTTTTTCTTTTTCTTTTTGTCATTATTGTTCCCATTTATTCTATTTCATCATTATAAGTAAGTGGTATATGATCCACGCAATGAAAACCCTAGACTTGGTGTATAATTTGCAAAAATTGAATCCAACCCCACTTTTGTTGTACAGTTTTTGGATGCAACTTCTAGCTCTTGGTACATCGGAAGATTTTTTTTTTTTTTTTTGTTGTTGTCACCTATATATAGTTGGTGGATAGTCAGGTTCTGGGAAGTTTCCTTCATCAGAGATGTTGAAGATTCGAGGAACTGTGAATTTTGCAATCACCTAACTCTTGAGGACACGAATCTTAAAAGTCCAATAATACATGGAAGTGTACAATTTTTAATAATTAAACCTCAGTTTTGGATCTATTCCATTCTCCTGCAATCCCTCATTAGCTGGGATAGTTTTAGTGGCTAATAATGAACATTATGTTCATATCTTTCTTCTTCTTTGACTTGCCATGTTATATATAATACATGAAAGACTGTTTTTGCATGTCAATTGCTCAAGTAACGAAATTGTCCAAGTATTCCTAATTGAGTCTAAATCCTATTCCTTCTAAAGTTTTAACTTCTAGATGGTAAACCATTGGAAGTATAACACGTTAGTACTTGTGACTTTAATGGTTTTTTTAATTTTAAAATTAATTAATTAATTAATTAATTAAAAAGACTTCTCTTTCCTTTGATGAAGGTGGACTTCACAAATTCATGGGGTATCTCTACGAAAAGAGTGAGGGTAAACATGTTGTGGAGCTCAGTATCCTATTTGGGTCTGCTCATTACAAATCAAAAAATTAGATATTATTATTTAAAAAAAAAAGGAAACCGTGACTCCAATGGCAAATATTTCAAGGAAAATAATTTAAGGATATTTTTTTATTTAATTTGTCAGCTATAATGATGTGTCTGAACCTTGGCTTCTACTAATTTTCAAATACAAGTACTTAGGCTGCCATTCATTTCTCGTTGGTTAACATTCATAAAATCGAGTTGGTGGTTGGCTTCATGAGAGGAGACAATCTTAAAACCTCGAGGAATAAGCACTGGGCTAACTATTTTACCCATGAAATTCCATAACATCTTATTTGAATCTTGAAAAGAGAAAAAAAAAATACTAAAAATTACAGTAAAATGAATTCATTTTTAAAATATTTATAAACCTAAACCATTCCCTTTCCCTTTTCTTTTTCTTCTTCTTTCCGAGATGAATAATGTTATACATCGATACAATGAATCGCTATAAGAGATAAATGAGGATAGTTTTGGAAAATCGATCACAATGGATAGTTTTGAAAATTCACAACATTTATCTCTTGTAACGATACTTGTGATTCGTTGCAGCAATGTACATCATTTTCCTTCCTAGATATATACAAAGGCTTAACTACCCTATCATGATTGAATGAAATCTCTTAAACTGTCCACCTGGGGGATATATTTTCTGTGCCAAAAGTCAATACCTAGACATTTAATTGAATTGTAATTTGTAAAAGACCAAGTCTCCAACTTGACCCAGTAAAGGAAATTAAAATAGAGGCAGGGAAAGGAAGATAGAAAAATGAACAAGCAAACATAGCTGCGTATATAAAGACGTGCATATTTGAGGGTTCCTTACTTCCTTCCCTCTATTTTATAAGGCGAAATGAGGCTTGAGGTGAAGAAACACCTCCGACTTTGTTTCCTCCTATTTATCACCCTGCTTCTTGCATGGAGTTTGTTTTTCACAGGTTAGCCCAAAACATCTACCTTTCACTTTTTATGGTCTGTATCTCAATTGAGAGAGACTTTTATTTTTGTGTCCGTCTTTTAGAGAGAGAAAGAGAGTTTTATTTTTGTCTGTCTTTGAGAGAGAGAGAGAGAGAATGTGCAGACACATTGTCCTTAAGAGCAGTGCCATTTATCCCAATTCTTAATTGAGAAACTGAAGCCTACACAAATGCCCATTTTGGCTATGCATAACACTGTCTCATGTCTACTTCTTGTTGCACTCATTATGTGATACTTAACCCGTTCAATTACTCTCTCTCTTTCCTAATATGTTTTGGTTAACGTTCTAAATCCAACAAGCGTAGGTAAAAAGATGGAGCTGGTGGTCAATAAACAGAATGGGGAAATATCCAGATTGATCAATGTACAGCAAAGGGAAGGCCGGCCTTTCGGATTCACGACTGTACAAAGAATACAAGCAGGCCGGCCTTCGAGCCCACCGCCACCACCACCAATCTGGCCACCATCGCCGAGACCTTGATATGCCATCCATTCAGGTTTACACATCAAATAGTTCTTTCTATCTCTTTTTTTGTGTTGTTTGGCTTGATTGGGTTGGAGTGGGCTGGGTCTTGTGTGGTTTGGGTTTTTAGAATAATCTTTGTTGGGAGTTATGTGTACATGACTCTTTTTATTTATTTTTTTGGTTGCCTTCTGCGGATTGTAGTGGAAGCATAGGTTGTGTGATTTTTCAAAGAGTCATGTATACATGTTTCTTTATTGTGTTTTTATTTATTTATTTTTTATTTTTTAAAAAAAAGAGATAGGCTTTGGCTTTGATTCATGGGGTTTTTGTATAAATGAGATAGTCAGTTAAAACAACTAAAGAACCAAATACAAACAAATATACATCCATTGTTGTTTGGCCTTTTAAAAAAAAAAAAAAATTATGCCAATAGATGAATAATTTTATTCAAAAGAAACCAAACTCGATAATTAAGGGAGCATACACTAGGTCCTCCTCCAACGCTGGCAGCAACTAATTTGAAGGAACATCTTTCCATGACAAAGATTACATAAAAAACTGAAGTAAATGTTGACAAAACATCAGCTACCTACAAACTACTCTTAACTCCACTTTCATCATTTTCATTTTTCCCAAAACACATTAATCAACCCCCACACTTGCATCTCCCTCCACTACAATGTGTTGAAAGCCCAACTCAATTCCAAATGCCAAACCTGCACGAATTGCTCAAGCCACCACTACCAGTGTGTTGTCCATATTCTGCACACACCAAAAAAAAAAAGTCATGACTTTGCCCAACCAAAATCCAAAGCCAAGTTTCTCATTTCAAATCAAACAACAAATTAACAAAAACAAAACTTTGAGTCATATATATATATATATACAAAAAAACTTGAATATACATGAATCTGACCCATGCTAAGATCTCATATACAATGTCATCATCCAAGTATGCATGGATTGTGCCCAAGCCTCCACTAGGACTGCGCTATCCATATTCTGCAACAACCCAATACAGAACACTTCCAACAACGCAAGTAAACATATGTATGCTTGATTTATATATATACAAATTTAGATACTACCTCACCATGTACACACGTATACATTTCAAACAGAGAGCCTAAGCTACGCTTTTTCTATATGCAAATATATTTTGTGATAAAATAATTAAAAAACACACTAAACCGCACAATCGTATGAAAAAATAAAAAAAAAATATTAAAAAGATCAAAACTTTCTAACCTAATAAAATAAAGTTTAAAAATTTTCACACTTAAGGCTCCAAAAGAAGTAAAAAATATGGATATTTGTGAAAACCCTCAAGGAATTTCATTTTTACAAATATATACATGTATACATATCTAAATGTATTGAATCACACAGCAAAATATTACGAAAAAATCAAAACTTTTTATTAAAAAGACATTAACAGTTGTATACATTTAACATGTTTGAGTATACATCTTACGTTGTTCCAACAATGAGCCTACGATATGATTTTTCTATATGCAAATATATTTTGTGATAAAATAATCAAAAATCACAGTAAACCCCAAAATCATATGAAAAAACTAAATATTTTCATTAAAAATCAAAACTTTCTAAACCTAAATACATAAAGATTAAATCTTTTCACAATGACGGTTCCACAAAATGTTAAAAAACTGGATTTCTGGGAAAACCCATAAAAAAACTGAAAGGTACGAATGTATACATGTATACATTACCAAACGAAGATAAGAATGTTCAAAAAACTCATTTTTGAAACTCAAAAACAAACAATGGAATGCACAATCCCAACAAAAAATATAAAGAAAACCATAAAAATCGGAGAAAAACACAAATACTTACTTGTTTTGGCCGTCTCTATGTTCTTCCCCTTCAAAACCACGTTGGATGGTCTCCTCATTGCCGCTTTTTTCTTCATCGTCATTCTGGAAATCAATCGCAGATGGTCGCTAGAACGGAATCAATCACCGACCTTCTCTCGAAAGTGATTAATTTCCTCTCCTAATTTTTAGGTTAGTGGAGTGAGAGTGGTATTGAGTATGCGATTTCGGTTTCCTATATTAGCGGCAACTAAATAGGAAACTCAAAACTGAAGCTAGCATGGGGTAATCTAATGCAAACGTGGATGAGGGTATTTTTATCCTCTAATAGTATTTATTGCTGGTTTATATTAGCTGATTTATTTGAGGGGCCTCTTGGTACATGGGTATGATATGGAGGTTCTTTTAGTATAAAACCCTAATAATAAATAGTGAAGCTGAGCTTGAATTACAATATCTTGTTACTTTCCACCTTCCTCAATGTTGAATTCTCACAGTTTACAAAGTTGTCATCTTTCCGAAAGTGATGATGGAAGCACAAGTTACAAACACCTTATTCTCAGTGACTATGAATGTCCTGATAAGCCAAATTGCTACAACTTCTTAGAAAGAGAAATAAAAGAAACACGGCATAAACACACACACACGTAGACACAAAGGGCCAACTAACAGATTTCTAAATTAAGAAAAAAAAAAAAAAAGATCAAATTGAGATGAATTGACACGTTTGTAATCATGCTAAGCAGTTGCAGCCTTGGGAACTGATCTGTGGCAAGTCCTTTTTGCAGCACGAACAATATCCTCAATCTGTACAATAGATCATAAAAACAAAATAAAAAAGTGTGAGAGAGAGAGAGATTACATTTATTAGTTCGAGGGGAACAAAAAAAAAACTAGTTTTGATACTTCTTCTATAATAAACTTCTCGACTGAACATCTATTCAAGTTTCATGTTCAAATTCATGCAGTTTACCTGAAAAGAAATGATAGCATTTGGAATCTGTTCAATTGTTCAAATGTTTGGGAAGATGGAAATGAAACTTTCCACTGGAGTTACATGCCAGTCACTAAATCTTTTTATTTTTGAGAAAGTTTGAAGTAGATCATCAAAGATATTTTCTAGTGAATGTTAGATGCCATTCTTGCAAGATATGGGTAAGTTATGGACCTTATGGTACGTAATTCAAAGGACACTTAAGACGAGATTCCCTAGTCCGTAACATGCATTGGAAAGCATTGTATGAAGCGATTACAAGCAATCAAAAGGAAATCTGAAGATACAAACCTGTGGGACAGCCATCCTTTCAAGATTTGCAGCATAAGGCATGGGAACATCAGCTCCTGCAATCCTCTCAATTGGCGCATCAAGATACTCAAAGCTCTCCTCAATAATAGATGTACTGCAGAAAAGGACACAATTTGTAAGCAAATTCCAGTGTGTGTGTGTGTGTCTGAGAGAGAGAGAGAGAGAGAGAGAGAGAAGCAAACACAATAAACGGGTATGAATTATGAAAAGAACGTAACCAGATCTCAGCGCCGACACCATGTTGAGGGTACCCTTCTTCAACAGTCACGAGTCTGTTGGTTTTCCTAACAGAAGCATTGATTGCTGCCCTATCAAGAGGACGAATCGAGCGCAAATTTATAACCTGTATAGAAAAGAACAGCAATTATACATGTGTGTGTGTGTGTTTTCACAAACCAAAAACAGAATATTTCTCAACTTTGAAAACAGATTCTGCAAATCCATTACTGAAAAGTAAGTGAAATTGTACTTCAAGTTACCTCGGCACTAATTCCTTCCTTTGCAAGAATCTCAGCGGCCTAAATAATACCCACATAAATTAGTTACAAATAAAAAAAAAAAAAAAGAAAGATCTTATGAAAGGAAATATAAGATTGAAAGTTTGCAAATAAAAAATAAGTTATCACAAAAAATATTATAAAAAAATAATATTATTTCTTCAAATATCTGATCCTGTGTGATAGATTCATTTCAAAGACTACAAGAAAACAAAATGGACTTGGATACAAACAACGGGATGTTTTGTTGCCATGGAATGCCCAAACACCTCCTCCCCCGCGGGGGGGCGATCAGTTAATCTATTTCTGTATCAAGATTTCTCAACATGGGAGTAGAGTGATCAATCCATTCTGTGGATATTAGGTATGAACATTCACTGTTTAATATGAACTGGATATAATAGAGTTGGTTTCTAATCATTCCACCTTAACTCTGAAGATAATCCATATTGAATAGGGATTCTGAAATTTTTAGTGACAAAGACATTGTAGACTGTAGAGTGTTTGTTGGTCATTAGACCATAAGAAATCTCGACACATCTACTAAGCTGTTTTACTATCATAAACCAAACACATCCTCGGAAAGTAAGTACTAATTATGCATCAGTTTCCATACAAGAGTATGCAGTACGGGTGCCCTGAATCATGTTTGCCTAATTTCAACAAGTGCTATTCATAATTCCTGATATCATAAGTATATCATAATTAGCAGCACAGGCTCCAATGCAACAAGAAAATGTGAATTCATTGTGATGTGATTTGGGTGTAAACATCGCACTGAACTAATAAACTCAATCTACAATTTACACGCAAGTTATGGTTTCCTAGTTGTCCTTATCATTCTAAATTCATGTCTAGTGACAAGCACTGGGTACTGTAGAAAGTAGAAACAGCATATGGGGGTAATATATTGACAAACAACGTTTGACGTATATTCATCAAAGAACAAGTACAACTAAAAAAAATTGCGCGATTTGCAGAACACCTATTGCACTCTCACCCACAAAATGATATCAACTATGATGTTTGATAGCCACAAAATGATCCGACTAGATTCAAGTTTAGTACAGGCAAAATGGTCACAACACACAACATTTGTCAATGAAAATGTCAAATGATACACTTTAGTCATCTACATATTAAATCCAATACTACCTCAGGAAAACAATGACAAACCTTGAGAGCATAACCAACCATCTTTGAGAAAGCAGTAATGGTTACATCCTTCCCTTCTTGCTCTATCTGTCCATAGCCAGGTAAAAGACAGAGCAATTATTGTTAATGATAAAAATAAACAGCTACAACAACAAGAATCTCAAATAAAAGTACCTTTGCTTTCCCTATTGGAAGACAGAAACTAGAATCAAGAACTTCTGCTGAAACAGGAAAAGACTCACCATATCTGCCACACAAAGTTCACACCAAGGAGAGCAAGTGAAAGTTAATCAGTGGCTCAGTTAACCTTGCTCATAAAATCGTTATTCTGAAAAATACTTACAACAACTCATTTTCAAGGAATACAACAGGGTCAGGGTCCCTTATAGCAGCTTTTAGAAGGCCTCGAGCATCTTCTGATGAGTATGGAGCCAACACCTTCAAACCAGGACACGAACCATACCATGCTGCATAACACTGCAAAAACTCACAAACTGAGCTTCCAATCTGCTATAGAGTTTTGAACTTCCAAAATCTATTTTTCATATAAATATGTACACACACACAAGTACACAAGTGAGACACTCTACAGATTGTGGTGTTCCCCAAAGAGTGGGACTGGGCCTGCTCCTCATTTTTCTAGATTCAATACGTGCAGGCTTACCGAAAAAGCATGAGGAAGAAGGAGAAAGAGGAGCTCCACCAAATCAATCATATTCCAATAAAATTTAAAATTGGATGCCATACAAGCAGCTATAAGTGCAGATATAGAAGTTGCTAAATAGCCAATTAACTTAGCTAACAGGGACAAGGCCAACTCACTGAGTTTCTGAGGTATCTTGGAGCCAAATCAGTAAAGTGGCTTAAAAGCCCACTCCCTCCCCCCCCCCCCCCCCCCCGGTACTCCCCAGTTCAAGTATATTCAATACTAACACTCTTGCACATAGCCCAACCTCCCCCATCCATAATAAAAATCAAAACAGTAGAAAACCAATACTGTTTGCAGGCAGTGTACATAATATATAGAATGACAGTCAATAAGGGTTTTCATGTCTCAAACTTAGTTTTTCTTACATTATAAATTTATAATCTATAATAGAGAAAAGAGTAACTAAGGACTAAGATTTATATAATGATGGCAGCATTGAAAGAAATAATTCCTGGGCCCAACCAAGTTGATCATTGCAAGATATCAAAGTTGCAAAGGATGATTAAAAAGCTTAAGTGAGAGGTATAAAATCTACATGTCAATATCGCGTTAAGACCTGCCTGTATAGAGTAACTAGAAGGTAACTGCAAACCCATAAACCTACCTGAAGGAGGTGTTGAGGAAGACTGTTTATGAGGAGCACATAAACCCATTTAAGCAGTTAATGATTAGCAGAGCACCTGAACTTAATCTGTAGACATTTGAATAAGTCTCTCTCTCTCCATTTCTTATTAAAGAAAGAACCAATATCTTTCTTTTCCGGACATACAGACCAGAAGTCCAGCCTTGCCTGTGTAACATTTTTCATTGTTCTCGCTATTGTTTCTTGAATTAATATAATCTAAATTAGGTTACCACATAATAGGGGTAATCCATCTTTTCAACCAGCTTTCACATGTTAAATCTTGTAGGATTAATGAAAGACCAGGTTAAATAGGCATTGTGTAGAAGTGACTAATCATGTCCGACAATAAAACTCCTGGAACAAAAACTGCCTAGATTGAAGAAGATGAACCATGCCTGAGAATGCTGAGCACCAACTCCAGCAGCAGCACCATTTGGTCCCCTGAAAACAATAGGTACAGATATCTGACCAGCAGACATATAATTGGATTTTGCAGCAGAATTAATGATATGGTCAATTGCCTGCGGGGAAAAAAAAAAACTAAATTAATTTCATATAGATTTATAAGAAGTCAGTACTAGATCAATCCCATATTGTGTGTGTGTGTGTGTGTGTGTGAGAGAGAGAGAGAGAGAGAGAGAGAGAGAGAGAGAGAGAGAGCTCATTAACTTAGATTGAATTACATCTGCAGTAAAATGCTCTTCACTTGGGCAGTAATGACTAAATAATATTTTTCTACAGACATCGATCTCAACGGAACCAAATAGGAAGTTTCTAAAATTTATATGTACACCCACCCATCCATCCACCCACACACACACATTGAATCCTATCGTGGTGAGTATATGCTGAATCCTATTATGGTTAATGAATAACGGACATGTCTAGCATTCCCAGAGAATTTGTGGAGTCACCAGGCCAGGGTAGCAACTTACGGAACAAATTTGAAATATGGTTAAAAAATAAAGACTTGTGAGAAAAGAATTCTGACCTGCATGGAGAAGTTAAACGTCATAAATTCTATGACAGGCCTAAGACCATAATAAGCAGCACCGACTCCAATCCCAGTAAAGCCAGCCTGCAATGCATATAAAAAATCAAATGCTGCAAAAAATACTAAACAAATGAACTGACCAAGTGAAAAATAGAAAACAGAGATGGCCAGACAGAAAGATTAATGAAGTACATGAAGAAGAACAGATCCTAAGAATTTCATTCTTCAAGTATATGGAGCAACCTCTGTGATTGGAGTATCAACAACCCGCTCAGGACCATACTTTTCCAAAAGCCCTTTGGAAATCTAATCCAAAATGCAAATAAAAAAAATTAACTTTTAGAAAATGGAATAGAGAGACAAATATTAGTTGGATCTTTGAAGAAGCAAGGAGACTGTTTTTTCATCTCACTATAGCATTTCTAACCTTGTATGCACCCTGATATTCACCAACCTGCAATATGAATAAAAATAAAGCAAAGCAAATGTCACCAGTATAACAAGAAGATAAATCAACAATCAAAGAAAAATGTTTCTAATTGTTTCGCCATAGAACCTCTTCACCCATCAAGAAGACTTTAGGATCTGCAGACATTTCTTCATCAAGTGCAGAATTTAAAGCATCTCGCACTGTCATCTGCAATAAATTGGCATTACACTAAACATAAGACCAATATACAAATAATATGTCATTACAAATTCTCGGGTTCGATTGCAATTTTATTTTTAT
>JAESVK010001301.1:2846200-2870215 GCA_017140935.1 Hamamelis virginiana
AAGAAAAAAACGATAACACTGACCCTCCTACTCTCCAAGAAAGACCAAGTAATTTTCCTATAACTAAAAAGGAAAGAAAAAAAAAAAAGTAACCAATAGCTCCCAATTACTCATATCATAGTATGATTTGTATGTAATCAATACAAACTAGCTACAAGTCTAGTTTGATTTGAAAAACACCATTGTAGCAAAATTTGAACCCAAAGTAAACCGAGAAACAATTTACTGAGTGAGCTAACAAGGGGGCAAAAAAGTATATTAAAAATTGGAAAAAAAAAAAAAAACTCTAACCCAAAATCCTTTTGGATATATACAAAAAACTAAACAATTTCAGGCTTTTTTCCCCCCTCCATTCCTTAAAATAACAGCTTCCACCAACAACCCACTTACGCACCTTCCTATTCTCTTTAACCACTTACAAATATGTTTACATCTCACAAAGAAAATGAAAATTGAAACACATGAGTACTCAAATAATACAGTCAAGGCAGAATTAAGAGAGTATCACCTCTTTGGCCGCAGATGAGTAACTCCTCGCCGCATTTAAGCCATGTCGAATTCTCAGTAAGGACTGCTCCACGATCTTATACAAACAAACATATAATGACTTCAACACATAAATCAAAACGAGATCGACAACGAATTATAGAAAATAACGTGGTTAATTACCGAAGCAGGAGAGCTTCCTAAGCTGACTTTTTGCCTAAGAATCCCCCACATATCTGTTTCTTCACAGATTCAGATCTATGTAATCATGGTTTATGAAACAAATCAGTACAGTAATCACAACGAAAAAGATTGTTAATCGAAAGAGAAAACCTAGAAATCCAAATCAATTATGCAAAAAAGGAACTGGAAATATATGCATGTATGTAATTGGAGCTTCACCTAGTTCTGTATCAATGGCTTCGTAAGCTTGAAACTGGGAAACAGAGATCGAACTTCCCATTCGATTGCGAAACAAGAGGATACTTGAAAAAATGGGAAAAATAATCAAAACGGTGCGTTTTTTGGGATGCCGAGGAATTAGAGGAGCGAAAACGGTGCGTTTTGACTAAAATGTTCATTTAAGTTCACTTCTAATCTAATAAAATAAGAGCGAAAATTATCCAGACTCCCTTAGATATTGAATTTCATAACAGTGGGCCCAGAACACTATAATGTTTAACCATAACCCCCTCCAAGATTTTTCAAAGTCAACTTTAATTATTTAATGATATATTTACCCTTTTTATTATTTTTATGGAGAGTTTTACCACCTTTTAAATAGTGTAACTATTTTGCTAACATTATGGTAAGTTTTTTATATTTAATTCAATTCAAATTTTGATTTTTAATTGTGATACATACGTTTATTGCTTTAAATAAATAAGTAAATTTACCTATTTATATAAACTAAAAATAAATAAATGTATTTGGAAGCAAGTAAATTTACTTATATTTATTAACTAAAAATAAGTAAACTTATTTGGAAATAAGTAAATTTACCTATTTATATGTCTTTAAACAAATAAGTGAATTTACCTATATATATATATAAACTAGGGAAATTTGGTTAAAAGTCCTCATTTAGAAGATTTTCATGCCAAAAGTCCTCTCAGCAGATTTTTCTTTCCAAAAGTCCTTTTGGCATGAATTGGACAAAAATACCCCTCCTTTCTAATAACCTTCAATGCCGCCTACACCCCCAACCCCCGGGTTCACTACATCACACCCTGTAGTGACCTGCGTTAGTTTTCTACGCCGGAAACGCAGGTCATTACGCCGAAAAATGCAGGTCACTACGCCGGAAATGCAGGTCATTATGCCGGAAAACGCAGGTCACTAGGCCAAAAAAAAACAAAACAAAACAAAAATAAATAAATAAATATCTTTTTTTTTCTTATATTTTCCAATCAAACAAACAAAAAATTAATTAAAAAACTTTTTTTTTCTTACATTGTCCTTAGCTGCCAAAATCAAACAAGATGTAAAACTAAACTCAACTAAGGCAAATAGTTGAAGCAGACTCAACTGTGTGGATTTTCCGTTTCCTCATGTCTTTCATGAACAAAAATTTGAGATTTTTTTTCTTTTCCAACATTTTCACAGCCAGCAAACAAAACCCAAGACAAGTTACCACAAACCAAAGAAAATTCATTAAAAACACAAAAAAAGACGTGTTCAGGTAGCCTCAAATTAAGCTTCTGACTTGCTAAAACACATGACGTCAAGAGCCTCGCTTCGGCACCACCTGCACTTGGAGTTCCACGAGCACTGCAATCTTGATACCATCTCGCTGCAGTTGGAGATCTAATTGTTCCTTTAAATAGCTATCAGACTTCAAAGGCTACCATGGCCGGTCGGTTGAAGGAAAAAAAAAAAAAAGCAGAGAAAGAGGATGAGGAGGGTGTCGGGAAGAAACATAGGAATCTAAGGGACTGGTCATCAGCGATGACACTGGTAGCCTGTCACAGATCTAACGTTGCTGATGGATTTGTTGATCGCTGCACCTCGAGATCTCCGGTCATGGCAGATTGGAGATGAAGAGAGTAGAAGATCGTAGAGTTCACTACCTCGACTCACCTCAACTAGATCATGATTCTCAATTGCAAATCAATGGTGGAGTCTGTGATAGAACTAGTTATCATGAAAGTTGGTCGACGACAATGGATCTACTCACCGTCAATCTGCCATGGCCGGTGAGAAGAAGGGAAAAAAAAAGAGAGGTGAAGCACCGTCAATCTGTCATGGTCTAAGGGCATTTTAGTCCGTAAAATAGATAAATTTAAAAAAAAAAAAAGGACTTTAGGCAGTAAAACACTTCAAATTAGGACCTTTCAAAATAAAAAAAGTATGAGGGGACTTTATCAAATAAGAAAGTATAAAATAGGACTTTACACCAATTATCTGTATAAACTAAAAATAAAGGGGTTTATACCAATAGGACCCTGATATAAGATGACTTTACCCTAAAGTCCTGAATTAAATATAGTAATTAAAATGATTCAAATATTTATTTTAAAAGATGATTTTGCCCCTAATTAAGAATCCGAAATTTGAAAAATTATCAAATATGGATTTATTCCATATTTAGCGGTTATCTAAATTCCTAAAATTTTGTCGCCAATTCATCAATTTTGAAAATTCAAATTTTGATTTTGTTATCTATATAAGATTTCCAGATAGCAAAATCTTTTTTTTAAAAAGAAAGTAAATAAACGTTTATAGCTTCAATTATATAAAAAAAAATATACATGAATATAAATATAAAAAAAATCTTAGAGACAAATTTCATGTATATATTTACCAGATTTTGGAGATACATGCATATACATGTATAAATGATGTATACATCTATATTTGATGTATACATGATTACTTAATATGAAAAAAACTATGTATGATTGTGTGGTCTGCTTAAACGATGAGCCCGAGATAACCTTAATGTATACATAACGATATACATGTATATATGTATACATGACGGTATACAAGTATTCAGATATACATGACGGTATCAATACACACACATACACACACAACGGTATACAAGTATACATGTATACATGATAGTATACAAGTATTCGGTTATACATGACGGTATCAATATACACTAAACTGAAAATGAGTCAAAATTCTTAAAATTCATTCAATAAATAAAAATTTTATACAAATTATTATGTTTACGCATGAGATGATAATCATTGACGTGAAGTGATGAAACTCTCTCTCCGAGGCTTTGGGATAAGAGAATTAGAAGAGAAAAGTAAAAAGTGTGGCAGTGGAATGGCCAGTTAGCCAGATGCATTTGAACCATAACAAGTTTCTTCACCTGCATTCGAGTCAACAGTTGACCCTGCATTCATGTCATCACTCAAAGAGCCAAAGCCTGTGGACAGGGGTGTAAGCCATTGATCTATAACAAACAAGGGCAACAAGGGCTTCCTTTTCTTCATCATAGATTGCATGACCCACAATGATTGTTGTCCATGAGATAACATCTCTTTCAGGCATCTTATAAATTCTTAGTATAAAGAATGTATGCGAATGCCATTAAGATGATCATTACTCTCTATAAAAGAATGTATGCGAACGCGGAGATGCAGTTCTCCAAAATTCCGACAAGCTGAGATCAATCCTAGCATTGTTACTTCAAATTCAAAAAACTTTCCAATAATATAGAGAATGCAATTTTTAAAATTCAAATTAAAAAATCTTTCCAATAATATTGGATTGTAGTTATAATCTTTACAAGATTAGTCAACTTTATCTCTAAATACAATATGGTAGTTGAATATATGTAAGGGGTATATTTGTCAATCAATTAATATTAATTTAATTTAATTTTAATCTAGAGGGACCTAATGGTATAGCATCTTATGCTTTGAACTTCTTGATAAATAAGATTGTATTTAGGGGCTTATTGATCATTTTCCCAAAAATAAACGAGCCAAGTTTAGGATCCATGTTTGGGTGTATTAATTTGTCAAGTCAAGCTAAAGTAAAGTATTATTCGACTTAATAAACTCAATAATTCAAAAGTTCATCGAATTTCTTCTTTATAGAAGTGATCTAGTGAGCATATGCGCACTTTAACTAAAGTCAGCAAATAACACAAGCCCTTGGATTCCCATTCACTTAATGGAAGATTCATCTCAAGATTCAAATTCAAGAATTTGTATTCTTTGCTTACTTTAGCTTAAAGTGCGTATATGCTCACTAGAACATTTTTTTTTTTCTTTGTATCATTGAGTCTAAGTCATTAAAGTTTATTTCATTAGGTTCTTAAGATTTTAGTTGATAATCCATTATCAACCATTTTAGTTCGTGGTTCGGGGAATTAGGGAATTATTTCACAATTTTGTTCATGGGTCGAGATCTCCGATTCCATATTTTCCTCTTTACGTTACTTTGTAATGCGTATGTTTGGGAAATTAAGTTTTTATTATTATTATTATTATTATTATTGGATTGTGGAGAAAAAATAGATAAATTTATCTAAAATTATAAGATAAATTTATCTATATTATTTGAGGTCATTCCAAATGGGGAGCACAAGTCGCTGAAGAAGCAGCTGGAGATGAGGGACCTTGAGGAATAAATTCTTTAGTAAAAGTAATTTTGTCCGACTTTTTTTTATTAAGAGGCTTCATAGAATAAAGTCTAATGCCTTGAACCTAATGGTATAAAATTTGTATTTTAAGGATGTTTGAGTAAATCATTATACTTTAAATTACCAAACTACTCGAACTCGACTCCATATTAGATCGATAAAAATTTCATTTGGTTTTGTTTGTTAGATTGAAAAACGAAACTTAAACCTTTTTTTTTATTTTTTTTTTATTTCACTTTTTTTTTAACCCCCAAAGATATAAATTTATTTACATCCCTAAACCCCCTAGCTAATAATACTAATAATAGAATATCAATATACTTCCATGTGCTCAAATTCGCAAGCTCTTTTATGAAAATGAAAATATATACCACTAGATTAACAAGTCATCTACATTTATCAAATTAACTTCCAGCAATCTATTACTTGATTTTATTTTATATTTTTTTTACTGTCAAACGAGTAATATGTTAAGCATACTCTTGTTGAGATTTGAGTTCATATTAATTCCGATAAACCTTTGACCTATGACTATTAAACCGTGATCGGCTACTTGTTTACTTAGGATCATTTTGGATAAACTCCTACTTTCATTAGTTTTTTTTTTTTTTTTTTAAAATATTGTTAGTTTTCAATGTCTAGAGTTTTTGTAGTTAATTTTAAAAGACGAAATGTAAAAAAATTATCAAACTTTTTTATTTTATTTTATTTTTAAAGGAAAAATTAAAAAATAAAAAAATAAAAAAAAAAAAATTTATGAAGGTAGTAGGTTATTCAAATGGGCTTGAACAACCTTCCGAGTTGTGCAACTACACAATGCCTGAAATACCCTAGTCCCCAAACAGCCACGTTTTGGTTGAAAAAGGACAAATTGGGAATAAAGTAAAACTGGGGCTAAATAAATGGAGGGCTATGGACTCATTAGGGTTTGCATCTGAGTTGAAGAATGAGGCTCTTGCTCAGGGAGACGGAATGTTTACAAGGGTTGTTGCCTCTCTCTGTAAAGATGAAACCCTTGTCGGTTCATCTGAGCCAATGATTTCATCTCACTCACGATCAGCAACCCTGCTCTCTCTCTCTCTCTCTCTCTCTCTCTCTCTCTCTCTACATACATACATACATATATATATATATATACACAGAAATGAGGCTGTGATGATGTTTTTCAGAAAGAAATCAGGCATTGAAAGCAATACCCGTTCCGTGGCGGGGCAACTCTGAAGGTCTGTGTTAGAGATTGGGTTTGTATGTATTACTCTCCCTTCTCCTTTTCACAGGCAACTGGTGTTGCAGCCATAACGGTTACCCTTTTTCTGCCCGATCCAAGGAAAACCTGAGCCCTCGCCCCTCTTTCTCTTCTCTCTCTCTCTAGATCTTGATCAGTTTTTCTCGCTATGTATAGGCACAGCGGATTCACATTTTCTATGTATATAATAGCTGATATGCCTTTGGCTGCTTTACATTCATTTGATCTATCGATGTTCTAACCTAGGTTTTGGTTGTATATGTTTTTAAACGATTTTCTTGGTTGTATTTATTGACCGACTCATGAGTGGCATTTCAACTTAAATCTGATGATCCTGACCCCTGTTTTTTAGCATGGGCCCTTGTGGATCTCTCTTTCTTTGGTGTTAGAAACCTTGAAATTTTCCACAGTAACAGAAGCAACTACCTCAAATTTTTTATAATAATGGAATTAATTGGAATTTCCTGAGCAGAAGTAACTTCAAAAAGAAGCAGCCAAAGATGAGGAGCTTTTCAAATTTCATTTCCTTATTTGTCCTCAAAATAAATTGGCAATAAACATTAAATATGAAAAAGAAAATCATTGGAATTTTTCAAACTTATAAATGGATATAAATGAGGCTTAGAGCATCTCTAATCCAGACTCAGACTCAAATTTAAATTCAAATTTGGGTAAAAAATTTAAATTCAAATTTGGGTAAAAAATATCAGAAAACCTTCTCTAATCCTAACTCAAACTCAAACTCAATTTGAGTTTTACTCAAACTAAGTTCTAATTCAAATTTTTGAGTCAAGAAAATATGACCGTTGGAGCTCCTTTTCTTCTTTCCGGTGAAGCCCCCTCCCTCCCCGCGAACCAGTTCCTGTTGCTCGCTGCCTGCAGAAATGGCCGTTGAGGATGCTTCCCGGCGAACTAGTCCCTCTCTCCCGGCGAACTGGTACCTTCCTTCTTCTCGGTGAAGCACCTTCTCTCCCTCTCCCTCTCCCTCCCCCTGCAGATCTGCGAAGAAGCTTTGGAAAAATGGGTTTATAGGGCTTTTACTCAAATTTGAGTAAAAATTTGAGTAAGTGATTGGAGAGCTCCCATTTAAAAGGAGTTTTTTACTCAAATCTTAACTCAATTTAAGTTTGAGTTTGAGTTTATGATTAGAGATGGTCTTAGAAAGACGATCTCAATAAGTGAACAGGAGTTACATATCTGGCATCTCCAACAGTTATTTTCTACAAAAATTTTAAATTCGCATGACAAAAAAAAAAAAAAAAAGTAAAGAGAAATTTCGGTGGCTATCGATCTCTCCTAACACAACAACAAATATTTGTGGATCTCAAAGTTGGTGTCAGTAGAGATAAAAAGATAGCTGTAAATCCATATAGTTCGAAATTTATGATCGGTCCTGAGATTTTGGATGCCTTAAGCGAGCTTTTAAAACGATGCTTCTATTGACTAAAAAAAATTTATTTGCTAGGTCAAGCTTTACTTCAACCAAGCAGTGTTTGAAAATCCAATACTTGGCTTGGATCTCTTGCACCCCGGCCTATTTTGAGCTAAGTTTCTTGGGTACTTGTCTTGTCTTTTAGCACTTCACGAGATCACCATTACTTCTCACTGGGGTTCCAACCACCATGGAATTTGTTTTACTTTTTAAGCTCGCTGGCCATTTAATTTTTATCAAACTTTTGCGACTATTGGAGAAAATCTTATCATGTTTGGGGAAAAAAAAGTAACTAGATCGTATGGTAAAATCCATTAATTAAACTGATGTTTCACACTTGGGGTCTGTTTGGGATATATACATTCTAGCAAAGCTAATTTTACCATCATAGCACCTAAGATATATTCTTTTTCCATTTGTTGTGCAGAGAAATTCTTTTGACTAAAATTATGGAAATTGGACAAATTAATTAAGGCACCATTTGGATTTGTTTTTTATAAGTACTTATTTGCTTTTTTAAAACTTTTCTAAGAAATTACATATTGCAAATTTTTAAAAAAGCAAATTAGTACTTATAAAAAACAATTCCCAACGGTGACTAAATAAAGGAAATTTTTTATTTTTTAAAAGTTATATTCTACCAAATTCTCAAAAAAAAAAAAAAAAAAAAAGGAATTTTGTGCTTGGAAAACATTTAATTGCCAGAAGTAAAAGACTGATGCTGAAAAGGAAGTTCATGGGGAGAGGACTGTGCGAGAGGTAGTCTGAAGAGAGACTTATCGAAAAAAAGGGAAGTCTGAAGAGAGCCAGAGAGGTGAGTGGGGGAAATGAGAGATGATTGGGCTGATTTGGGCATTTAGGTTGCAGAGCATTTGTGAGATGGGCTGCAGGGCTGGATTGGGCATTTGGGCAATTAGGCTATTCAATTTTTTTTATTTTTTATTTTTTGATGAAGTTTTATGGGCTGGATTGGTTTTCAATGGATTAAATTGTTTTTTTTTGAGCTTGGGCTGATGGCCTTATGTAGGGTAAATTTGGGTTGAATGGATGCCCCTCAAAATCACCCCTTTTTGGGATGCCCAAGGCGGAGGCCTCTTGGGCCTCCCCTCAGGGCCGGCCCTGTCGAAATCAACAAAACTCTTTTGGCCAGCCACTATCTAGAACCGGTAGCTTGGCCATTGTACGATTACATTAAACGCTCAGACATCTTGCAACTTAGCAGAGAAAAAAAAAAGATCACGTGATCTCGGCCACCTTGCAACTTGGCAGAGAAAAAAAAAATCACGTGATCTCAAATTCGAATGATGAATAAAACAAATAAGAAAATAAAACAAATAAGATAACCAATCAAACGATCGATTTTTTGTCATTTTTACAGTTTTTCACAATTATTGTTTTTTTTTTAATAACCGTTGGATGACCGCAAGTTTTTTATAGATATAACATTCATAAGTGAGGAGAAATCTAATCTAACAGTCGATTTTTCAAAATATGCTCAGCAGTTGTCCATTGATCAGGTGTGATTTCTCATGTGCACATGAGAAATAAGTTTTGAAATAATGGACATTTGTGTCAATCAAACTATAAAACTTAAGGTTGTGTTTGGTTGGGGGTCTTCCGCGCGGGTTTGTGGTTTCACACCCCAAACCTTTGTTTGGCACTGGTGGGTTTGGGGTCTGCTACAGAAGGCGGAGGGTTGAGGGAGACGCTATTTGCTGGGTTTCGGTGACCTCTTCAGCGAATGGGTTTGGCGTTTGGAATCCCGGTTTGCATTTTATAAATTTAGTTAATGACGAGCGTGCCCTTCAGATTTGCAGGCAACATTCCATATTTCCATCCCTATCCCACATAGACAAAGCCCACTATTCGAAGGAAGAAGAAGAAGATAAACCCTAGCCTCACAGCAGATCAATGGAAGAAGAAGAAGAGAAGAAAAAAAAGAAGAAGTGAAGACATTTCTGATGCAGCGTCGGCGTCGGCGTCGTCATCGTCAGCGTCGGCGTCGTCGTCGTCTTCGTCATGGCCGCCACTCCTCCTCGTCCTCGTCGTCGTCGTCGCCGCTGCTGAGAAGAAAATGGCGTCTTCGTCGTGGCTGTGTCACTGTTATACTTGGCTTATATATATAAGCCACAAAATCGAGGCAAACCCACCGACTGTGTGTATATGATAAAAATCTTTGGATACCCTCTTTGATACCCACCGACTGTGTGTATATGATAAATATCTTTGGATCATAAATATATTTTATATATATATATATATATACTCTGTTATATAATATATATTTCTGTTATATAATATATATTTTCAATTTTGTGACTTTTATATATATCCTCAATTTTGTGACTTATATATATAAAATAATGAAGGGTAATTTTGTAATCTCATAAATAAATGCTGTAATCCTGACGGTCCAACCAAACACAAGTCAGACTTGTAACCCAGTCATCTTAACCCTGAACCCTAACATTCCAAACAATGGTTTGGGGTTACAAAGTTTACAAACCCAAACCCCCCGACTAGACATTCCCAGGCTTGAGATTCCTAACCCGCGTACCAAACGCAACTTAAGAGGATGGAATGCAAAAGGCTAATGATAGGTGCAAATAACGTTTCCCATTTTGAAATTCTTGATTTTAATTAGTTTATTTTACAGTGTCAATGACCAAAACTCTATGTTTTTTACATTTTAAGATTTTCTACTTTCTAATTTTTCAACTTTCATGTCCTTGTGTTAACATAGGGTTAAAAGAAAATTGAAGTATGAAATCCAAATCAATTTGCTCTTTTTATAATTTTTAAATTAAAAAAAGATAATAGTTAAAAATACTTTGATACAAGACATCAAGTTGCATACACATCGCGTGAAAAAAAGTTCATTTGAGCTCGTTTGCAAGATAAATAACGAAATTGAAACCTTATTTTTGTACTTTGTTTTTTTTTTTTTTTCCTACTTAACTTTAAAATTTTAACAAGTGAGTATCGATGTACTTTTACGTGCTTAAATTTAAAACTTCGTTTCTAAAAATAGAAATATGTCACTAGATTAGTAGGTCATCAAAATTTATCAAATTGAGTTTTAGCAATATATTACTTAATTTTATTTATTTTTGGCCAAATGAGGATTGTGTTATGCCCACTCTCATTGAGATTCGAGTTCAAATTAATTTTCTCACTATACTAGTCCACCCATAATCTCATGTATTGAGGAAATTTGGGACCTATGAATGAATCTTAAAATGCGATATTTTATGTGGCCTACTCTTTAGTGAGGGGTTTTTTTAAAAATAAACTACTACTTCCGTTTTTATAATAATTTTATTTTGTAACTTTTAAAAGTGAAAAAATAAAATTTTTAATATTCAAAATTTATGAAATAATCTAATCAGTTATAACTGTCTTTAACTAAAATAGCTAAAAAGTTCAAATCATTGGATTCTTTTCATATTAAATCATGTATTAAATAAAAAGAAATTCAATAATTTATTAATTTGAATTTCTTAACTGATTTTAATAAAATCAGTTACCATTTGCAAAATTATTATTTTGATAATTACCTTTAAAAATTAAAAAATATATATATTTTCCCTTTTAAATGCAAAAGAAATTTGGAATTAGCTGTCCATCCATACGATCTGAAACGATTTTAGACGAAGTTCCTAGTTGTGCCCTTTGCACAATGCCCGAAATACCCTCATCTCCCAAGCAACTACGATCCTACCCATCAAGTAAAAAAAAGGGTAAACTGGGAAGAAAGCAAAACTGCAGATATATTAATGGAGGGTTTGGAACAAAGGGTTTGTATGTGAGTTGAAGAATGAGGCTCTTGCTCAGGGAGATGGGATGTTGATAAGGGTTGTTACCCCTCCCTGTAAAGATGAAACCTTAGTCGCTTCATTTGAGCCGATGATTTCATCTTACTCAAGATCAACAACCCTTCCTCCCCCCCGCCCCCCTTCTCTTTCTCTCTCTGCAACTGACTTCTGCTTCTGCTTCTCTTATGCTTCTGTTTCCAAACGGGCCCATAATAGACTCCTGTATATGCTTATATGTGTACGTACCTATAAGAAAATTACTCTCTCTCAACAGCAAATCCAAATCCCTCTCTCTCTCTCTCTCTCTTTCTCTCTATCTATATATATATATTTGAGGCTATGATGACGTTTTTCAGAATGAAATCAGGTATTTGAAAGCAATACCCGTTCCATGGCGGGGCAACTCTGAAGGTCTGTGTTAGAGATTGGGTTTGTATGTATTTCTCTCCCTTCTCTTTTTACAGGCAACTGGTGTTGCAGCCATAACGATTACCCTTTCTTTGCCTGATCCAAGGAAAATCTGAGCCCGCGTTCGCCCTCCTTCCTCTCTCTCTTTCTCTCCTTTCTTTAGATCTAGACCCTTTTTTTGGCTATGTAAAGGCAATGATTCATATTTTCTATGCATATGATGTCTTATATGTGTTAGGCTGCTTTACATCCATTCGATCGATCAATGATCTAACCTTAGTTTTGGTTGTTTATTGGAATTCTCATCTTTTCCTAAACATTTTCTCGGATGCCAAACGCATTTATCGACTGACTCATGAGTGGCATTTCAACTTAATCTGATGATGCTGAGTCGGACCCCTGTTTTTTAGCATGTGTCATCAGTGAAGTGGGCTTTTTTACAGGCCCATGTGAATTTCTCTCCCTATGTAGGCTTCGGGTCTGACTAAATGGACCTTGAAATGATCCAGAGTAACTTAAAGACATAAATGACCTCAACTCTTCTTTATAATAAAATGGAATTTCCTTTGCACCATTGAAAGGATTTGATTTTAAGAATTATTCTGCAAAGGTCGAGAAGGAGATGAATTAATTTTAATATTATTAATCATAATCTCATAGAAGTTGTAATAATTTATTGGTCTACAAATTAAATCCATTTGCATTCCGGTTTGGTTATTATTGAGCTCGAGATGTCCAAGTGGTGATTATGTGTTGGGTGTTAAGCTTAATACTCCTTTTCTTTATTTTTCTCACCCACCTAATTGTATTCAATCTTATTTACTTGCCCTAGACCCCTTGTAATATTTGCTTCTTTGTTTCTTTTAATGGTTTTTTCTTTGCACCCAAAAAAGAAAAAAGAAAAAATAAAAAATAAAAAAGAAAAAGAAATCTTCTTGTTGGTAAGTATACATGTAAGCTTATGCAATAATCTGGATTTTTAGCAAAGTATTTTGAAAAATTGTATGTTGGATTAAATATTCTTTTTATGCATATCACGCACGCCAAAAATTACAATGATTGGATGATTGATTTTTAAAATACAAATTATGAAAAACTGTGACATTTTTTATTATTGAATATGTATGGCCACACTTTTCTCCATTTGTATTTTAGAAATTGACCGTCGGATTATTATACTTTTTTTATTATTTGGATTTACTTGGATACTAAGTTCATAATGTATCATCCAAATATATACTCATCTCTAATTATGTGTCGCTACGAAAAATAAAAATAAAAAATCAAGCAGAAGCTTCAAATTTTCAAAGATGATGGTACTTTATGGATAATGGATATGTCACCAAAGAAATAGCCAAAGGTGAGGGACTCTATGGGATAATTTCTTGTGCAGGAGCAATTTTGTCTAGATTTTTATGGAGGGTGCTTCTATTTGCACCCAAAAAATAACTTTTCACACCCACTGTTTAAAGTTAAAATTTATTTATTTTTCTCATTGCACACTCTATAATTCCAAAAATAACTCCAATCCTACCCATCTTAAAATCATTTTTTCTCATTATACCCCGCAAGGATGCTCTGCCTTTGCAACTACACGTTGCAAAAACAATTCATTCCTTCTTAATTTCACTTAATTAAGCTAAGAAAATATAATTTCATAAGAAAACCCAATTTCCTTTTTAAACCCTAAGAAGGAATGAATTGTCTTCATGAAACCCTCTTTTGAATCCTATTTATCATCAACAACTTGATTGGATAAAAATGAAAAATCATCCATTATCATCCATCTGTAGCTACATCTCTTTGTTTCAATTCCTCCCTATCGAGGTGAAAAAAAAAAAAAAGAATAAAAAAAGGCCTCAATGAAGTTAATAATGCCATCAACCTACTAGTTTTAGGATTTCTTCTTGGCCTTCTTTAGCTAGATTTTGTGCATTCATTCCATCATCTTTCTAATTATGCTCTGTGGCACTTTTGGGCAGTAGTTTGACTGCTAATTTCCTAGGCTCATATCAAGATGAAAAGAGTAATCAATCTCTTTCATGCATATTCCATCTGCCATAGCTATTATGAAGGAAGGGTGTGGAAAGAAATTTATTATTATTTATTTATATTATATAGTATCTAATGATAATTTTGTAAGAGGATTAAAATTGTAATAAAGATTTTAATTAGTTGATGGATATGGAAAATCATTTTTGTGATACAAATAGAATTACCCTTTTATTAGGTGAATTTATAAGATAAAAGCATTATGGTATAAAAATTTCAATTTAAGAGCTTATGAGTAAATCATCATCTATGCTAATAAATAAAGACAAAGGCACTGTTTAAACTTGTGTCCTCACATTTCTTTTTTCATTTATTTTATTTTATTTTAATTTTCCTCAAAATAAAATATCTCTTAACACTAAATATGAAGATATATATGTCAATAACCACAAGAATTTTTCTCGATAAACAATTAAGCGGAGGGGTTCAAAGTTATTCGGAGTAGAAGGTTATATATAAGGAATAGGAAGATATTTCATTTGAGCTCGTTTGTAAGATGAATAAACAAAATTAAAACCTTATTTTTGAACCCTATTAATTTATTACTATTTTTGCCAAATGATAAATTTTTTCTTATTCTCAATCTCATAATTCTAATAAGTGAGTATCAATGTATTTTCATGTATTTAAATCTCAAATATCTTTTCTGATAATAGGAATTTATATCACCAAATTAATCGATCATTGACACTTATCAAATCAAGTTTCAGCAATCTATTACAAAATTTTTAAGGTACAAAATTTTGGTACTTTCTTTCTTTTTTTTTTTTTTTTTTTTTTTTTTAATTGAGGTAGAAATTTTTTTTATAAAAAATGGTAAACTGGGACGAAAGCAAAACTGGGGTGTATAAATTGAGGGTTTGGAACAGAGGGTTTGGATATGAGTTGAAGAATGAGGCTCTTGCTCAGAGGGATGGGATGTTTATAAGGGTTGTTGCCCCTCTCTGTAAAGATGAAACCCTAGTCGCTTCATCTCAGCCGATGATTTCATCTTACTCAAGATCAACAACCCTTCCTCTCTCTCTCCATACACATACGTACCTTCAGGTGCACCTTATATAACTTATGTAAGCATCAGGTCGACCTGACCATAGCATTCCTCTGTGTGTGTGTATATATATATATATATTAAAGGACCGGTCCTTAATGGATCATTTCTGATGTATATATTTGAGGCTGTGATGATGTTTTTCAGTATGAAATCAGGCATTTGAAAGCAATACCCGTTTCATGGCGGGGCAACTCTGAAGGTCTGTGTTGGAGATTGGATTTGTATGTATTTCTCTCTCCTTCTCTTTCTACAGGCAACTGGTGTTGCAGCCATAACGGTTACCCTTTTCTTTGCCTGATCCAAGGAAAATCTGAGCCCTCGCCCTCCCTCCTCCCTCTTCCCTTCTCTCTCATTCTGGATCTTGCTCTGTTTTTCTGTCTATTTTATAGGCGCAATTCACATTTTATATGCATATAATGTCTGATATAGTGTTATGCCTTTACATCCATTTGATCTATCGATGTTCTAACCTTGGTTTTGCTCGTTTACAATTCCAAAATTTGGAAATCTCTTATGGGGTTGTTGTACATCTTTTTCTAAATGATTTTCTCGGCTGCCAAACACTTTTAGTAGTTGACTCATTAGTGGCATTTCAACTTAATCTGATGATCCTGACGACCCCCCCTAAAACCCTTTTTTTTTTTGTTAGGCATGGGTCATCTGTGAAGTGGGCTTATTTACAGGCCCATGTGGATCTCTCTCCTTCTTGGGGGGTCTGAGTAATTGGACCTTGAAATGTTCCACAGCAACGATTTGATTTTAAGTCCTGCAAAGGTCGATAAGAAAATGAGTTAATTTTAATATTAATAACAATCTCATAAAAGCTGTAATTTATTGTCTACCAATTAAATTCACCTGAAATTGTTTAATTAAAAAAAAAAAAGGAAAAAGAAATAATGCTATACGTCTCAATTTTTTTTTTAATTTTTTTTGTTTCAAATGAATTTAAGCCTTTCATTTATTGATAAGGAGAGGGAGCGCTAAAAAAGAAAAAGGCGGGATCATTTGCCACACCATCTGGATATATTTTTAGGATAATTTTATGGGATGTTTAGTAATTATTTTAAAAAATAGTTATTTTTGAATGATTAAATGATTACAGTCACATCGTGGAAAATACTAAATGAACTTAAAACTGGACTAATTTTTTAAAAAACAAATGATGTATCCGGATGATTGTAATATATAAAATTTGGTCCCCATAGCATTACCCATCAATCATTTCAATTGTATTTTGGTTTGGTTATTGAAACATATTTCTAGCATCCCTGTGTCCAAACAAGGCAATTGTAATGACAAATGTACTTGGGACTAAATCCAAACAAAAATATTATAGCACCAGACACTTTAACCTAAAATTAAAAACCACCTCGACATGTCTTGTTTTGAGTGGAATGTGAAAAAGATGGAATTATTTTGAGAGCACTCAAAGCAAGATTCGTTAGGATGATTTTTAATTTTGGATTAAAGTGTTTGATGGTGTACCATTATTGAAATCAAAATGGGAAATTCATTTCCAAATCAACCTATTTTGTAGCAATGGAGTTGGGAAATTTCCCCAATATACAAACCTCAAGTAGGTTTGGGACTATCCTATAGTTTTTCACTTTGGTTAGTTGCTCAAGGTAGGCTGCCCAAGCCCTGCTGCCTAAACTCTAGGAAGGTTCTCACCAACTGTGTCTGTTCTCTGTGCAAACAATCACCTTGAAAATACCCTTCATGCCCCTGCTAAAGTGTTGCATGCAATCAGTGTTTAGAGTCTTGGCTTAAAACAAATTTTAAAGTGGAAACAAGCGGGGTCCTTGGAATGTTTGTGTTTAATGGAATTTGGAGATACAAGAATCTGTTAAAGTTTGGACCCCCACACAATGTGGCCAAGACCCTCAAATCAAAGCTAAAATAATAACCACTAAACTTATCAATTGGACTCCCCCTAAAGTGAGTTGGTATAAATTGATTGTTGATAGTTTCAACGGGACGGATGATTTCACCTGCAATAGCCATGGTAATTCACGAATGTTTTTGATGAGTTGTAGGCTCTATGATCTTGAAACGCCTTCTTCCTTTGGATAAGTTCTTCTTTTATTTTGTTTTGCTTTGTTTTGTTTTGTTTTGTTTTGTTTTTTTTTTTTTGTTTTTAATATTTTTATTTTAACTTTCAAAAATGTAAAATCAAAGTTTTCAAAGTCCAAAATTTTAATAATTAATTCCAAAAATTGAATTATTATTATTATTTTTTAAATGCAAAAAATTGAAACTAGTAGGGGACGTTAACGATTTTACATTACATTTTTAGTTGTGCCTAGGGCTGCAGACGAGCCGAGCCAAGCTGAGTTTTGGATTGCTTAAGCTTGGCTTGGTCAATAGTTTGATTATTAAAGTTCGATCCGAGCTTGAGCCTAAGCTAAACTAAACGAGTCGAGCTTTGGTATGTTTGAGCTTGGCTCGTCTATTATCGAGCTTGTTCGTGAGCTTTTCATGAACAAGTTGATTAATTTGCAACCTAAATTACAATAAGAAGAAGTTAAAAATTAATGTAGAAAGCTTAAAAAATGGTTTTTATATACTTAGTTTATATTGAATATAAAAAAAATTAAGCCCAAAAAATAAAAGTCAGGAATATATTGAGCTTATTAAAGCTTAAATGATAATTTTTTTATAAGTCTAAATACAAGGTTATTTATGAGCTTGTTCGCGAGACTACTAACGAACTTGTTCACGAACACAAACAAGATAAGCCTAGGTGTGTTTGAATTTGACTTGTTTATTAAACGAGCTTAAATTTTAGGCTTGAATTTAAGTTGTTAACTAAACAAACAAATCCGAATGAACCCTTGTTGAACATGTTTGCGAGTAGCTCACGAATAGCTTGGTTCATTTGTAGTCCTAGATTTCTGCCTCTGCACAATGCCCGAAATACCCTCGTCCCCAAGCTGCTACGGCCATGCCCATTAAGTAGGAAAAAAATGTTAAAAGCAAAACAAGGGTACGAATATGGTGACCTGAAAACAAAGGGTTTGTGTATAATAATGAGTTGAAGAATGAGGCCCTTAACCAGGGAGATGTGATATTTATAGAGGGTTGTTGCCCCTCTCTGTAAAAGATGAAACCCTAGTTACTCACTATCAACAACCCTTCTCCCTCTCTCTCCACACATGCATACATATAATAGATTTCCTGTAGACTTGATCATTACTCTATATATAAATGTTTTAAAATCTGGACTGTTTATCGAACCGGACAAATGAATGGGTTAGGATTAATCGGTTCAATCGAATTGAACCGTGACATCATCATGACATTATAAATATATTATTTATTTATTTATTTTTTAGAGCAAAAGATGCAATATATATATATATATATATATATATATATATATATATGTGCAATTAATTCATATATTTGAATATATGCGTAATCATCAAAATTGAAAATTAATGACTACTATTGATTAATCATTATTATATATATTTTTTAACAAGATAAGAATATTATAATATTAAATTAAGTGTCTAGGGTTTTTGTTTGCTATTTGGGATTTTTAGACTAATTTATCTTTTTAGTCTTCCTAACTTTAAAAGATTTTTAAAAAATAGGGACTATTTTAGTCATTTTAACACTTTTTTAATTTTTATTTTACCAAAACCCGACGGGTTCTCATAAACTACCAATAAACCCATAAACCTACCAGTTCAACCGCCAGATTGAGCGATTTTTACTAAATAGGCTGGATTTTAGTAGGGCTGGGTTTTAGGGGTTGAACCATCTGGAGAGGGGTTCAACCAATTGAATCGGCTGGTCCAACCGGTATAGTTACATAGAGAAAAGATCCATTAATAACCTGTCCTTAAATTTAATTTGAGGCTGTGATAATGTTTTTCGGAATGAAACCAGGCATTGAAGCTTATTTGAAAGCAATACCAGTTCCATGGCGGGGCAACTCTGAAGGTCTGTGTTAGAGATTGGGTTTGTATGTATTTCTCTCCCTTCTCGGTCATCCTTTTTTGCCCAATCGAAGGAAAATCTGAGCCCTCCCTCCCCCTCTCTCTATCTCTCTCTCTCTCTATATAATGATCTGTTTTTCTTGCTATGTATCGGCACAGATTCACATTTTCAATGCATATCAGTCTGATATGCCTCAGGCTGCTTTACATCCATTTGAACTATCGATGTTCTAACCTTGGTTTTGGTCGTTTAAAATGCTAAAATTTGGAGTTCTCTGATGGGGGGTTTTTTGTACATCCTTTCCTAAATGATTTTCTTGGCTGCCAAACACTTTAGTGGCATTTCAACTTAATCTGATGATCCTGACCCCTTAATTGAGTATGAATCACAGGTCATTACAGGCTCTAGTGGGCTACTGGCTCTCTCTCCCGTTAGATGCTTTGGGTCGGACTAATTGGACCTTGAAAGTTGAAATTCATCTCCAAATCAACCTGTTTTGACTCTCACATCATTATTGAACTTTATGCTTAGGTGATGATTAATTTAATTAATGATCACTTGCATGGTCTCTCTTACATGATTGCCAGATGTTAATCAACATGTTCCAAGGTTGCCGAGTCATACATATACCTATAGTGAAGGAAATCCTTAATACTCCTTCTGTTTATTTTTCTCACCCACCGTACCTAATTGTATTAAATCTTATTTCCTTCCAGATAGACATTATAATATTGCTTCTTTGTTTCTTTTAATGGATTTTCCTTTACAACAACAAAAAAAAAATAATAAAAAAAAAAAGAAGGAAAAAAAATCTTTTTCTTGGTACGTGCACTTGTGGATTTTTGACTGAAGTATTTTGAAATATTGGTAGTTGGAGTGGATATTTTTCTTATGCATGTCATACGTATCAAAAATCACAACGATCCGATGGTTTGTTTGCAAAATGCAAATTATGAAAAGTTGTTCTTTTTTTTTTTTTTTTTTTTATTGTTGGATACTGTTGAAGAATATAATCCATTTTATCCATGTTGTCTAGATAGAAGACTTGCTGTAACTTCATGGACGTATTTGGGCCTTCCACTTAATAACTTAGGCTTTAAGGTTTGAAAGTTGATATGGTATTTGAGAATTGGTTCTTCACGTGATAAGGTTCATATGAGCCTACACGTGAGGAAGAGTATAGAAGAATAAAATCCACTCTGTCCCATATCGCCTAGATATATAGAAAGCTTGATATTCAGACACATTTTTCAAGATCTCCATTTTAAAAATCAAGGATTGGATCAGTATAATTTTTGACATGCATAACATGCGCACATAAGAAAGAATCTCATGGTATAAATATACATATACATATTCAAATATAAATTATATATTTAAATAATTAGAAGTAATTATTACTCAATTAATTAACACACTAATTAGGCAAGCTGTTGATACTCACTCAGAGCATCTGTAATGCATTCATGCCATTTAATTATGACAAAGTCAAAATTTGGCATCAATGCCAAATTTGGCACCGATGTGATCCAATTCAATAATACTACATTTTGGCATTTTTCATATTTTTTTAAGAGAAAATATGATATAACATAAAGACCAAGTGCCATTTGAAGGGTCAAATTTGGCGGCTAGCATTCGTCAAAATTTGGCATTCTATTAAAACAAATTATTTGAATACCAATATCAAATTTTAACAATAATAACTCAAACAACATCCATTTTTTTTTCACTTAATGCAAGTATGTGTTCACTTTTTCACTCTCTTTTCTTTTGCAGTTTGCTTGCCCTGCAAGCAATATTGAATGCAAGCTTTATCCCCACGTCAACTCTCTTTTCTTTTGCAGTTTGCTTGCCCTCCAAGCAATATTGAATGCAAGCTTTATCCCCACGTCAAGTTTATTGCAACAATTCAGTCCAAGAAATAGCAAAGAAATGTCTCTGTTAGTGTACTTTTCATGGGCCATACTGATTGACTCCGTTCTAGTTAGTTTTCACAGTTTGAAAACTTTTGGTGCAGTGGTATGAGAGCAATGTTTTACTATCCGTTAAAATTGTTTCTTTCTTCATTCAGGTCTTGCCTTTCAGTTCCTGATTATTTTAAGAAAGAGTTATACCGGAGAAATTCAATCCGGCCAATATGAGTCTAACTCTTTTCTCCTTATACCCTTATCAACTAGACTAATTTGAGTAGCATTTTTTTTTTTATTTTTTAATTCTTTCAAACCAAATGTCACGCATACTCTGTCTCTTTTCCTACGGTCATACAGAGTGACATACACTCGAATGAAATCATAAAATCTATTCTGTAGAGGAGGAAATAAATTTAAAAAGTAGAATAAATAAGAATAAGACCCACACTAACTTGTGAAATTCATCATTTCAAAAGATTAGGATTTATATAATTTTGGATATGCAGTACATTTTTGTTTTTATCAAGCATCCTCCAAAGTTTAATAATTTGAACTGACAAGTGACTGTGTTAAGGGTCAGTCGGGTCAACTGTCGGGTCAATTGTGCTGAACCGTGACGTTATCATAACGTCATAAATATATTATTTATTAGAGCAAAAACAGCAAAATAGATTCAATATATATATATATATATATATTTGTGCAGTCATCAAAATTGAAAATTGATGACTACCCTTGATCAATCATTATTATATTTTTTTTTAAATGCAATATAAGAATATTATAATATTAAATTAGGTACTCAGGGTTTCTTTTTGCTATGGGGTCTTTTTTTAGACTAATTTACCTTTTTAGCCTTCCTAGCTTTAAGAGGCTTTAAAAAGATTGAAACTATTTTAGTCATTTTTGCAATTTTTTATTTTTATTTTTTAGTTTTTGACCAAAATCTCGCTGGTTCTCCTAGTCCACCAATAAACCCGTAAACCCATAAGTTCAACCGCCAGATTGACCGTTTTTTACTAAATAGACTGATTTTCATTAAAATTGGGTTTTAGTGGGTTAAACCACCTAATGAAGCACCCGGTTCCCGGTTCAACCGTTTGAACCAGCTGATCTGGTCCTGATTTTACAACACTGGCTTCCTCGTCAATGAGAAAGATGTTTCTTCTTATTTTTATTTATAATTTCTACTACGTGTTCATTTTTTTTTTTTTTTAAATTAATCATATACATGCATTAAGTCCCGAGTCCCAATTTTGTGCACTTATGATGATTTTGGTTAAAATTAGCGTGGTGCCTTTAACTAACTGAACGAAAAATTGATTGTTAGATTAGATATTCTTTTTATGGATGTCATGCATGTAAAAAATCACAGTTATTTGATATATGTTAGCATATAAAAATAGACTGTGTAAAATTCTAATCGTTGAAAACTGTCATAATTTTTCATAATGACAATTACATAGAACTGACCCTTGGATGACTACGATTTTTGGCATGCACGACATGCATAAAAATAGTACTTAATCTAATAGCCATTTTTTCAAAATATGTATTCTACCGTTATTATCAGCTTACTTTATACGTTGGTACCTCTGTATGTGGACGCACATGTTCACAAGTAGACTTATTTGAGTTTGAATCATCTACTTGTATTTTTCTAGGATAATTCTATTCGTCCTCCCTTTTCATCCTCCCTCTTAGTCCTCCCTCTTGCATCTGTTGAATTTGGAACAATTGTTTTGAAAAACCGACCATTAGATTGATGCTCCACTTATATATATCATGAATTAAACAAATCACATTGATCCAACCGTCAGTCCCTTAAAAAATAGACTGCGACAGTTTTTCATAATTTTTTCATTATTATTTATCATTTTTTTTTCAAAATTGTAAAAACCGACTGTTGGATCAATGTGATTTTTTACATTCACGATAAGTATAAGTGGATCATTAAATCTAACGGTTAATTTCTCAAAATATTTGTTCCAAATTGGTCAGATAGATTAGAGAGGACGAAGAGAAAGGACAAAAAGAAGGATGAATGGAATTTTTCAATTTTCTATTATTGAGTTTGTTTGAATATTAAAATGAGAATCAAAATACTTTGACTTGACTTTGTTTATATTAAAATATATCATGATACACCATCCGCATATATTACTAATGTATCATGATTTGTTATGATTTTAAATATCTGTTGAAAGATATGTCCTATATCGATTTTTCATACCACTCAAATTTGGTTAATAAGTTTTAGGAACCCTCCACTTGATAACTTAAGTTATTGAATTGGATCTTGATTTCTAATAATATCAAATTAAAACAAATCCGAGCACATAAAAATTGGAGATGAGAATCCGTAACCGTGTGAAAACTCTGTATGGTATTCAACCACTACGTACTCGTACCGATCGTACTATTTCCAATATGGCAATTAATATACAGCAACTGCTCTCCATGCATGCATTCATACTGTGTTTTCTCCATATTCACATTTTTCCATACAAGAAAGGTACATCACTACAGAGTCGACTTGGGAGGACCCGAGCGTCAACGTTCACATCTCTCTCTCTCTCTCTCTCGATCCGTACAAAGGTACGGTGCCTTTTCTCTCTCTACATGGTTTCTTAGTCGGCAGGTTCTGTCGTGACTTTATTTCTCTCTCTCCTTTAGTTTCATTATGTGACATTAAACTGCTATCGTCCGTCTCATTTTGGTAGGACATAATCATCTATTATTAAAATTTTAATGGCCATATCACCAAAGGATACTTAGGGCTCGTTTGGATATGCTTATGCTTGTACTGTTGAAGCAGAATTAGAAGTAGAAGTCAAGTGCTGCAGAAGCAGAAGTCAAGTATGTTTGGATACTGCATTTAGTGCTGCAGAAGCAGAAGTCAATTATGTTTGGATACTGCATTTTAAGTGCTATGCTGCAGAAGCTGAAGTCAATTGTCTGTTTGGATACCATCTGTTGAAGCTACTTATAATACTGAAATGGCCCAATTACCCTTCAAAAAAATGTTTTTTTTTTTTTTTTTTTTTTTTTTTTT
>JAESVK010001301.1:2886173-2905404 GCA_017140935.1 Hamamelis virginiana
GGATACTTAGTGGGCCACACGATAAGACTTTAGGGCACCGTGTTGAAATTAATATAACAGAATATAAAAAGTATTATTTTTGTAACCATTTATCATTCAAATTTCTTGTGGTTAATTGACAGATGGATGGTTAGTGCCATGCCATAAAACTCTAAGATGTTAATGTGTTTATAAAAAAGATGACAGAGAGGTGCATTCGACCAAACCATTACTGTGCAACTCTTGAACAGAAAATTTTTAGTGCTGCTGAATGAAAGAAAGTTCAATTTTCATTGTACCCATTTTTCACCGTCCATCTCATTTATGATCTTAAAAGGATAAAAATATTATTTTTATTGATACAAAATAGCATCATTCTTTTCACTGTGCGAATGGACACATGACTGCTGTTCGTTTTTGCATATCAAATAAGATAAAAGATTTTACCATCTTTTCATACTTACATAAAAGAGGGAGGGATGATAGCATTAAAATGACAATATTCTTAAATGACAGATATATATTTAAAAATTGAACTCGTACTGTATTCATATATAAAAAAAAAAAAAATTTGAGCGAAGTAATTAATATTAAAAGATTGTAAAATTTAAGGAGCTTTTCAAAAAAAATCTGATGATTCTTAAAAAAATATGATGTTTTAATATACAAAAATTCAACTAGTATTCCATGATGGGTGAAACTCCAACAATTAGGAAGGCTTATGGTGATGAGGAGATTCCTTATTTCAACCTTAGTTCATAATTAGAAACAGCTTAATTCGTTGGAATCTTGATACAGCCAAATTGGGAATTAGATTGATGCTCATGGTATCGAAGCCATATTAATTCTTGTAAAAAAAATGCTATTTCACTCACTGATTTCATCCATTTTTTACCACTCATTTCAAGTGGATCGATTGTCTTTATAATTTTGAAAAAAAAATAAAAGTATTACCATTATTAATGTGAACCACATATTATGTGCCAACTAAAATGAATGAAAATATATAAATGGAGTTAGTCCAGTTGGCGAGGGCCTACAACTCTTATATAAGCGCTCATGGATTTGAATATCGCTTTTAACGAGTTTGTGGTGATTTACTTTAAGTGATGAATTTGTATCCCTACGCTCCACAATTACCGGGTTGCATATTATGTGACAAAAAAGAAATAGGTGGTAACCATATTTTTCTTCCTCTACACAATTAACCACAGTATAAAGGAGATTCGTTTTTCCTTTTAATCATAGTCTCTTTTTATAATTTCGCTTTTCACTTTCTTCTGTTTTCTCTTACAAGAATGCAAGCTTTACTTCTCGCTCAAGTATCCTGCGACAGTTTAGTCTAGGGAAATAGCAAAGAAAGAGCTTGATTAGATTATTCTAGTCAAGGAGGAAAAAAAATAACTGTTAGATTATCCTTGAACTAAACTCCTGGTTTCGTCATTGGCTTTAATGTAAGCATATATTCTTGATATAAATTTAAGCATATATTCTTGATATAGATGGAGCAATTATTATTCTTTTTTGGTTAGTTTTTTGAGTTCCATTTTGCATTAAAAAAAATAAGGAAAAATTATCCAGACCCCCTTAGATATTGAATTCCATACCAGGCCCAGAACACTATAATGTTTACCCAAATATCCCTCCATGATTTTCTAAAGTCAACTTTAATTATTTAATGGCAGATTTACCCTTTTTATTATTTTTATGAAGAGTTTTATTACCTTTTAAATACTGTAACTGTTTTACTGACATTATGGTAAGTTTTTGAGATTTAATTCTATTCAAATTTTGATTTTTAATTGAGATATATCCGTTTTATTGCTTATTAGGTTTTTATTTGGTTGGATGCCAGCACCATATTGATACATGGCCCACCACTACCCCACTCGTTTTTATTTGCTGATCAAAGTTACATGGTTTTAAGCCATCTTCTGATATCCACAAAAATGAGATTTTTATGATAGATCTGAAGAATCCGACTTACTCAGGTCTTTAGCCACTGGCTTGTGGACTAATTGGGTCATTGGACTATTTGTGGTTTTATTTATTTATTTATGAAGTATCTGACTTTTATGATTAATTGAGTCTTTCACAAGGTATGATTTTTCTCTATTTTGTTTCACTTTTCTCTTTCACAAGGTATGATTTCCCTTTATTTCTCCTCCTTTTTTTTTTTTTAAATAATTTTTTTGAAATAAGTTTTAGCTTTGATTTTCATTCTCATTTTTTGACTTTTTGATAGCAGACCCACACGTTACAAATATGAATTTATATATCTTCAAACAAATAAGTAAATTTACCTATTTATATAAACTAGAAATAAATAAACGTATTTGGAAGTAAGTAAATTTACCTATATTTATTAACTAGAAATAAGTAAACTTATTCGAAAATGAATAAATTTACCAATTTATATGTCTTTAAACAAATAAGTAAATTTACTTATATATATATATAAACTAGAAATAAATAAACATATTTAGAAATAAGTAAATTTACCTATATATATATTAACTAGAAATAAGTAAACTTATTTTCTTTGAGATTGCAATAAAATCCAAAATTTTAGAGACTGGAGATGAGATAATTATTTTTTTTGGTGAACAAAAATAAAATAGTATTTGGAGTTATATACGAGATATGAATGTTTTGATTAACACAAATATTTTGATTAATACATGTAACAAAATCCAACAAAGTTAGAATTCAAGAATTTCACAATTAATGGCATGTATTGAAGAGATTGCATGAGGTTGGAACTCTTGGATTGAAGATAGAATGAGTTATATATAGTTGTTGGGGAATTTTTATACATAGAATTGGTTGGTCACGTTAGTGGGAAAGTTATTGGATGAGATAAGTTTAAAGAATTAGATGGGTTAGGAGATAAGTTTAAATAATTTGAAATATTTGATAGGATTTGGGATTGTGAGTGCTCTGCAGAAATATATTTCTGTATAACTCTCGTAATAGGAATATGAAAAAAAAAATTAAAATTTTAATAATTAATGGAGGATATATATGTCAAATTATATTAGAGAGGTAAATATAAAATTCCCGACTTTTTCGAAATGATTTTGGGTGAGCTGCCACTTAAAAATAAACGCGTTCATCCCCACTGTGTGTGGCTGTTGTAATTTCTCGTACTGGAAAGGAAAACGCAACGACTTAAAAGGAAGACTGAGTCCACGAATCAACGTAGAAGGTCATGCAATCTCTCTCTCTCTCTTCCCTTCTTACTTTATAGTTTCTTTTGTCACTTTCCTTTACTTCTTTACTTCTCCGTTAAGTTCCCTGCAACACTTCACTCTACTTAAGATCAGAGTTCGAAAGCCTTTCTGCTCATCGGAATTAAGCTGCTACTCTCTCTCTCTCTCTGTCTATAAAATATATATACACGTCTGGTTTGCTGTAATATTTAGGAGGTTTTAGCAATGGCGACGCCAAAAGAACACATAGAAGAAATACGAAAAAAGAAGTTCTCAATCGGAGGAGAGCCAAATCCACTGACTGAGGACCTTCACCAGGCCACCAAGCACCTCTCTGCTGAACTTTACGCCAAAGATGTTCACTTTCTCATGGAACTCATTCAGGTTTCCACATTCTCTCTCTCTCTCTCTCTCTCTAATATACTCACATATATACGTATGTAAACATGTCTTGTTGATTCCTGACATGATTAAAGCTCATTTTGATGATTAATTCGAAGCGATTATTTGTATATTTTTTAACCACATTTCATTTATTGTTGCTCGATTCAGAATTTCCAAATTTTCAAGAAAAAAAAAAAAATCTTTTCCTTTCTCTTTTTTTTTTTTTTTTTTGGAAAAGAATTGGAAGTTCAATGCATCACAGTCCGTCAATGAAGGCGAAAGCTTGCATTCATCATTGATGAACGAAGTCACCAAATATTTGGGGCTTCAGGTTGATACATGAACAACTCATTGAGTCATGTCGCTGTTCTACGTGCGTACAGTCTAGTCTTTCAGATTTGCAATTACTACCGTCTGATCATGTTCGTATAGCAGCGATCGATTTCACCATTCATTTTACCACATTGGAATTTACTTATATATATTGATAATTTGGAATGGTGAAATTTTATGGTACAGAATGCAGAAGATAATGAGTACTCGGAAGGGGTGGAACCATCGCTGGAATTCATCATAACGTCACGAGATATAACGGGCACGGGAGCATCGGCAACATTGCTGATTTTCAACAACGAGAAGGGATTTTCCTCCAAAAACATAGACTCCATTTGCAGTGTTGGACGCTCCACCAAGAAAGGCAACAGGAAGCGCGGTTACATCGGGGAGAAAGGTACATTTTCTCGCTTTCCATTTTTCACTGGTATTACTGTGTGAGAAATAAAATTAGTATGGATAAGCACCGAGTGTGATAGCTTAGTGTTGAGGATCGGCTCATTTCGCTTCTTTTTGGGTTTTGGAAAAAACAAGTGGGAAAGGAAAGGAAAATTATGAGAAGAGAAATGAATAAGAAAGTTCAAATTGGTTTTAGGGCCTATTTGCGCTAGCTTTTCTTAAAAATTACTTTTATTAGACTTCAAAATTCCATTTGACCCGAGAGATTGGGTGATAATCACTTTTACACAATTTGAGAGGGGTGATATGATGTTTGGCAAAATTTTCATTCTAGAAGTAAACTTTCATTCTAGAAGTGATTGTGCGACCCTAATTTTTGCCACAATCATATCTAGTATGAAAATTTTAATATGTGAATACATGGTTTCAAGATAATTCTAAAGAAATATGTAAAAAGATAGTTATACAAAAGTGATTTTAAAAAAAGCTAACGCAAATGGACCCTTAATCAATTTTAAGCATTTTCTTTTACTTTGCCTTCTGCTTTCTGAGATCCAAATAGAGCTGAAATATGGTGGGTTTTGTATTGTTCTTATTATTGGTTCAAGTCATGTTTGGGTTCGCGGTTTCATAGTCTCATCCTTTGGGTGTGTCTCTGACTGCTGCATGGAGTTTTGGACTCCTGACCTCTCTTAACTGAAGTTACTTCAGCACTAACACATAACATTAGACCAATTGGTTGCTGTTATACTTTTATATCAATGTTACTAACCAATTTACAATTAGAGCATTGCATAAGAAGAAAAAATAAAGAACAGGGGACATTACAGGCTGGCTGATTTATGTGCAAATTTTGTGTGCTAAGGCCTTTTAATTAAATAAAGGTTTTAAATCAGTTAAAGAATTTATAGGATACATTTATATGCTAACTGTCCCTGATTGGGTGTGAGAAATTGATGTTTTTATTGTGATAAAGAGGTGGCATTTACCTAGTTGGATGGCAGATGATTTGTGTCAATTGTTTCTTCTAATTGAAGAAAGTCTCTTGTTTTGGGTCTTTTACCCTCAGTTTGGAACTCAAAAGAGTTGAGGGAAAGCCGAAAGGAAAGAATAAAGATTGAAAATGTAAGAATTTTTAAGGAAAACTGACTTTTGCAGTCTATAATAATTTGAACGGGAAACTGACTTTTGATTTACCATAATATCTGTAATGGTTTACTATATGATTTGTTGTTCATCAGAATGTTGTTCACTGTGGCTTTGAATGATATTTATATAAAATGATCCACTTGCTTCACTAAATAAGAGTTGGGAGAATAATCTTTTCAAGGAATTCCTTAGGAAACCTTGACTATCCTACTTCCCTGCTCTCATTGATTAACTTTTATATGGGAATCATTGCTGGAAATAATAAATGTCACTTTAATCTACCCCGTTGCCCACTTCTCTTATTATATATGGAGAGGTAGATGAACTGAGTTCATTATAACCTGTAAATATACATTTATTTGTCTGTTAATATTTAAAATTTATTGAACGTTTCCACCCATTGGCCACATGTTCCTCTAGCCGAGGTCTAAAGATAACGATTTGCTACCAATGGGGAATTGCTTTTCATCTTAAATTGAGGTACAACTTGATGATATTGTATTTGTAGCGAAGGGTGGCCCCGAGGGGATGGGGTGATTGTAGTGATTCTTATGGATGTTTGACACTGAGCATACACAGTTTAACATAACCAAATTAAATGGTCACTAGTAACCTGAACTTCTAAATCCATCTTGGTGACATGTACCCGTAACCTTATCCATAATCATTTTATGTAGCTGTTTGGGCTGTCATCTACATTTATTCTATGGCATTGAATGAAACCTTGCATATTTGGGTTGAACAATTTTAGGCATGCTTAATGTTAGGAGTAAAGCTTTATCGATCAAGTTAAGTTAATGTGACTTCTGATGCAACTTAAATGGCTAATCTGCAGGAATTGGTTTCAAGAGTGTATTTCTGATCACAGCTCAGCCTTTCATATTCAGCAATGGCTATAAGATACGGTTCAATGAAGAGCCTTGCCCCCACTGCAATGTTGGGTACATTGTTCCTGAATGGGTCGAAGAGAACCCCACTCTTTCTGACATAAATCAAATATATGGATCTGGCACTGCCCTTCCAACCACAACAATAGTCTTGCCTCTGAAACCTGACAAGGTCAAACCCGTGAAGCAACAGCTCTCAAGCATTCATCCAGAAGTTCTGTTGTTTCTTTCAAAGATTAAACGGCTTTCGGTCAAGGAAGACAATGAGGATCCTAGGCTCAATACTGTCAGTGCAATATCCATTTCAAGCGAGACTGATTTTCTGATGAGGAAGAACATTGATGCTGAGTCCTACACTCTCCATCTCTCCACGGAAGAAAATGCTGACTTGTCTGAATCGGAATGCAGGTACTATATGTGGAAGCAGAAGTTTCCTGTTAGGCAGGAAAATAAAGTTGAACGGAGAATGGAAGTAGAAGAATGGGTGATCACGCTCGCTTTTCCATATGGTGAGCGTCTCCATAGAGGAATGGGCTCGCCAGGGGTCTATGCATTTCTTCCTACGGAGATGGTTACAAACTTTCCCTTCATAATCCAAGCAGATTTTGTTCTGGCATCATCAAGGGAAACGATTCTCTTAGATAACAAGTGGAACCAAGGGATTCTAGACTGTGTGCCCACTGCTTTTATCAATGCATTCATCTCACTTGTGAAGAACACAGAAGATGCTCCCGTATCCAGTCTACCCCCAGTGTTTGGCTTCTTACCTGTCAACAGCTCTTCTTATCAGAAGCTTAATGCTGTCAGGGACTCCATCAGAGCAAAACTGGTGGAGGAAAACATTGTTCCTAGTGAGTCACACATGGAGCAGAAGTTCTTTCATAAACCTCGTGATGTGGGTAGGATATTGCCTTCTTTCTGGAACATCTTGAATAAAGCAAGGGAGCAAGGGGTGAGCTTGCATAATCTCTCATCCCATGGCAAATATGTCCTCAATTGTTCATTTGATAAACAAGAGTATGATCATATCCTGAATTTCTTGGGAGTGGAACTTCTCGATTTTGAATGGTATGCTAAGTGCATCCGGAGTTCTAATATTGTGTTCGGTGCATCAGAGGAAGTTTATCTAGAGCTTCTACTCTTTCTTGCCGAGAATTGGAGGTCCTGTTTTCAGAATACCAATATCAAGAACGTACCACTTTTAAAGTATGTGGGTCTTGATGGGAATGTGTTTCTGCGCAGCATAAACGAAGCTACACAATGGAGTGAGAGGAAGGTGCTTATATCCCGTGAGTCTCGTCATACTTCATGGCTGATTAATTGGAACAGGGAATTCAGGTGTGTGGAGGATCGATTTTTTGTCCCAAAAAGCACGCAGGATGCTATCCGGAAATGTTCTAAAAGGGACACACTACTGAACTGGCTTGGAGACCCGGTAAAAGTTGGTTCTGTAAGCGTGTATGATTTTGCAAGCCTCCTTAATAATTCTCTAAGTAGTGACTGGAAGCTGGTTATTTCCTATTCTCATTTCTTATTCCACTCCCTCTCTGAGAATTATTTATCTGTGCAAGAAGTTAATCAACTATGTTGTAGCATGCCACTTTTAGATAACTATGGATGTGTGACTTCACGAAGGAATGGGGTTCTTGTTCCTGCTAACGGAAGCAAATGGGTGGGATTGATTGGTTCAAATCCATGGAGAGTAGAAGGCTATGTTGAGCTCGGAGAAGAATATTTGCATTCAGGCCATTTTGCAGGTTTATTTTCACCTGAAAATCAGCTCGTTAAATTCCTCAGAACTCATGTAGCAGCTTCTGATATTCCTGAACTGTCTCCTCCCAATGCTGTGATTCCTACTGTGGCTGCTCCACTCACTAAGAAAAATGCATTCTTGCTGTTGGATTGGATTCGTAATCTGAAATATAAGAGGGTTCACATGCCGGAGAAGTTCTTGACATGCATAAAGGAGGGAAGCTGGCTTAGAATTTCTCTCAGTGGCAGTCTTGGCTACAGACCTCCTTCACAATCATTCCTGCTTACATCATGTTTGGGAAATCTTCTACAGAACAGATCGGTGCTTGTTGATATTCCATTGATTGATCAAGGATTTTATGGCGAGAGAATAAATGACTACATGGAGGAGCTTAAAACAATTGGAGTGATGTTTGACGTTGGAGAAGCATGTAAATTTATTGGGAGGCATCTCATGTCTCTTGCAGCTTCCTCTGCTTTAACTAAGAGCAACGTTTTTTCGGTACTTAGTTTCATCAGGTTTTTGAGGGCGAAAGGTCTTTCTCCTGATAAATTCATCTGCAGTATCAAAGAAGGAGGATGGCTAAGAACATCGTGTGGTGACAGGTCTCCAGTTGGATCTGTTCTGTATGACAAGGAATGGAGAGCTGCATCACAAATCAGTGACATCCCTTTCATTGATCAAGATTACTATGGTGAGGAAATCTTGCTCTATAAAATGGAACTGGAGTTGCTTGGTGTCATGATTGGCTTCAATCAATGCTATCAGCTTGTTGCCGACTGCTTGAAATCTCCAGCATCCATAACTTCTTTGACGGCTGAGGCAGTTCTCTTGATACTGGAATGCATGCGATATTCAAAATCCTCAGAAAACTTGTTAAAGCACTAAAAGATAGGAAATTTTTGAAGACAGACGTCGGCTACAAGTCTCCAGGTGAATGTTTCCTGTTTGATCCTGAATGGGGCAGCCTTCTGCAGGTATTCAACACTTTCCCCCTTATTGATCGTAAATTCTATGGTAGCCGCATTGTTTCATTTAGAAAGGAGCTGAGGCAAACTGGGGTAGTGGTGGATTTTGAGGAGGCGACCAAAGCTTTTGCTCGTGTTTTTAGGCAGAAAGGGTCATTATCTTCCATCGGAAAAGAAAATGTTCTGCTATTTTTGGCTTGTTACAGACAGCTAAAGAGTACACCGAATAAATTTCCTTCTGATCTTAAGAGCTGCATTCGGGAGGTGAAATGGTTGCGGACTCGCCTTCGTGATTATAGACTGCCCAAGGAGTGCATTCTCTTTGGCCCAACTTGGGAATCCATCTCTCCAATCGCTCTGCTTCCTTTTATTGATGATAGCGACAGTTACTATGGCAAGTCCATCCATGAATATGAAAAGGAGCTTAAGACTATGGGAGTCGTTCTTGAATTCAAAGAAGGTGCAAAATTTGTGGCTGCTGGTCTTTATCTTCCCCAGAATCCCAGTGTCATAACTCCTGCAAACGTGCTGTCATTGCTGGAATGCATCCGAGTTTTGCAGCAAGAGCAGAAGGACTCCTTACCTGAGGGTTTTTTAAGAAAAGTTTCTCAAAAATGGTTAAAGACCCATGCTGGTTACAGGTCTCCAGACAAAAGCTTTTTGTTTGATTCTAAGTGGGGCAGTTTCTTACAGCGGACAGACGGACCTTTCATTGATGAAGGATTTTATAGCTCCCATATCACATCTTATAGAAAAGAGCTCAATGCAATTGGAGTTATTGTTGATGCAACAAATGGGTGTCAATTGCTTGCTAGCCACCTTGATTGCCATTCAGAATTTACTACCATAGTTCGAATCTATAATTACTTGAGTGAAATGAAGTGGGAGCCTAATAGTGACACTGCTAGAAGGATTTGGATCCCAAATGGAAGTGACAATGGAGAGTGGGTCAGCCCTGTAGAATGTGTTCTTCATGACAAGGACGGTCTTTTCAGTTCACAGTTAAATGTTTTGGAGAAATATTATGAGCGAAAATTACTCAACTATTTCTCAAGCTCTTTTGAAGTTAAATCCTATCCTTCAATTGATGATTACTGCAAGCTTTGGAAGGTCTGGGAAAGTTCAGGAGGCAGTTTGTCACAGGTCGAGTGCTGTGCTTTTTGGGGTTATGTTACTAAGCACTGGAATTCAAACACGAAGAGAACCCTTGCTGACAACTTGGCGAAACTGCCTGTTTATTCAGAATCAGGTGGAATTTTGTTGGTGAACAAGCATGATGTTTTCTTGGCCGATGACCTTCAGCTGAAAGATCTTTTTGAGCATTCTTCTCCTCACCCCATATTTGTATGGTATCCTCGGTCAAGTTCTTCTTTGCCTCGGACCAAGCTGCTTGAAATCTACAGCCAAATTGCAGTTCGCACCATCTCTGAATCAGTGCAGAGAGAAGAATTATCTGTATTGGATGGTGTTGAAGTCAAGCAGGTGAACCCAAATGAAATTTTTATTGGAAAATGGTTGGTTAGACTCATCCTTGGCTTTCTTTCTGATCCATCTGTTGAAATGGAAGCAGAAAAAAGGCATGAAGCTGTGAAATGCCTCCTCAATGTTACTGTCCTTGAGACAGTGGAACCGATTACTGTAAGCTATAGTTTATCACTATCTTCAGGGGAAATTGTGAATAGGAGAGTGAGCCAAATTATACGTTGGGATAGGGAGAATTCCAAGTTTTTCACACAGAAGATGGATAGGTCAGGCAAACCCAAAGATATCATCAAATATGCCACATATTTCTCTGAAGTAATATCCGAGGGAGTGTTGTGGGAGAAAGAAGATCTTATATGTGGACTATCTGAGCTGATCAAGTTGGCCTTCTTGCTGCAATTCAATGAGGAAGTAGTTGGGTTCTTGATGAAGAATAAGAATCTTCAAATCTATTCCGAGGATGAGGAGTTCCTCTCCTCTGCCTTCCCTTCTGACTAGGTATGTTATAATCTATTTAGAAATGCTTTTCTTGTTTTGGAGATTTTATGTCTGCTTTTGTTTACTTTTTAAAATGTGATAGTGTGTTCTATTGTAGTAAATATGTAAAGAATGAACATTTGCTGTTCAGATGGTTTATAAATATGTTACTTAATGTTGGTTTTGAGACTTAGTTTCTTCCCTTTTCTTCACCTCTCTTGCATGCAATTTTTATATGTATTTCAGTTTCACGTCTTCTTTTTATTAGTCAACATCATGGTTCTTAATTAAATCAGATAACTGCAAAATTTTAAAAAAAATTAAACTGGGTATGAACTCATCAGAAGATAGATGGTCCTTGTGTAAAGGATGTAGGTGAAAATAATCAAAGATGCACACATATTGAATCAATTGAGAGCAGTACTTTACATGAAGAATGAACATGAACAGAAGGTCGTGGCATCTTTGTCTCTGACTAATTTATCATATAATCTTCAATCGCATAAACTTCCTCTCTTTGCTGAGGAACAAGACACACGACCGAAAACCAAAAAAAGGAGGAAAACCCAGAATGGTAAGAAATAAAAAGGAAAAAAGAAAGGAAAGACTCTATTCTTTTTCCTAGCATAATCAAGCAGCAGTTTTTGCAGCAAGAGGCTGAGTTTCGTGATGGGAATGGGGAGCTGGATTGTAGCATGACCTGACATTCAATAGATGCTTTACAGCCCCTGGTCCTCCCTTACACATGACCCTCCGAAATCTCCTTCCTTTCTTTCCTTTCTTCTGTGTTTTGTTCACTGAGCCCTGTAAAATGTAAGAAAAACAGAGAAAATTAGGTAAGAAAATCTTCATTCAATCCATGATCTGCATGTGGATGCTTCAGTATTTGTTTGGGTTCATTCAATTCATATCTTAGGCGCATTATTTGTTAGATGCCCATAAAAATGGTTTGTTTTTAGGGGAACCGGGGCTCTATTTGGTTGTTAAAAAACTTGTGCAGGAAATAAACTGTAAACTGCAAAGGTAAAAGGGAAAAAAAAAAAAAAAAAAGAGCAGAGGGAAAGGAATTTGCAAGAAAGTTGTAAGAAAATGAACGAAATTTAAAAAAAAAATAAAAAAATAAAAAAATCCCTTCATTCAATTGATTATGATAGACATAACATTTCTTGCTCAAAGGATGCCAGTTTATATTTGAGCACCAAAAATTAAATAAAAAAGAGGTAGAAAAATTGATTGCAGATGTGAGAGAGAGAGAGAGAGAGAGAGACCTCGTTGGAATGCCTTGATGCAACACTCTCATCACCCTGTGACTGATTGTTACGGCTATCATTCTTACCTGCACGCAAAATAACCCTTTCACATAAGCCTATATGTATATCTACCCATTAAAATAATGATGATCCAATGTTAAAATTTCAACATATATATATATAAAATTGTGACCGTTGGAAACTGTCACAGTTTTTTTCAATGATATTTTTGAAAGACCGACCGTTCGATCACTGTGATTTTTGGCATACATGACATGTATAAGAATAATATCTATCCAACAGTTAGTTATTCAAACTATGCATCACACAATTATCTATAGGCTTAATGCTAACATCAACTTATATAAGCAGATCCAACAGTTAGTTGTTCAAACTATACATCACACAATTATCTATAGGCTTAATGCTAACATCAACTTATATAAGCATCTGCTGATAGATACTTTTGTCATAGACACGCAAAAATCACAGTAATATGATATCAGCATCTCAAAATACAGACATGAAAAATTTTGATCTGTCGAAAACTGTTACAGTTTTTCTCAGTGACATATAGAATTGTTTCTACCATAAGTAATTGTGGGATGTATATTTTGAAAAACTGACGGTTCGATTAGATGCTATGCATATGTATTTTGAGATGCATATGTCATGCATTCCAAAAAATTACCTATGACAGAAACAATTCTCCGTGTATATATATATATATATAACCGAGATTGTATAAATGAAGAATTACTCACAATCATCACCATCCTTGTGATCGTCATCAGCCAGAGAATCAATGTAATATACTCTGAAACTGGGCGATCCAGGACAAATCATACAGTCCTCGTCATTGCTAAGCCTTCCCTCCTCTTCATCTTCTCCCTCCTCTTCAACCTCTTCCTCCTCTGTCTCTACCTCAGCAACTGCTGCCATCACCGCATCCGCTTTCACCACTCTTTCATCCTCTTCTTTCTCCTTTACTTTCTCAGACTCCTTCAAATCCGCTTCCTTAAGCAGGAGTTCGGTCTCATTCGGCAAACACACGCTCTTTCGGCCAATAACATCGGCGTTGAGATCAGAATCATTACGAGGAACAGAGTTCTCATCATCTTCTCCGGCAGTATCATGAAGCAGCTCTTTCTTGGAGAGTGTCGTGCCTTTTATCGCACCATCATTTCTTCTCCGTCTGATTTCTTCAATGCGAAGGTGGAATAGAGGGCGAAGTCTGAGTGGCAATGCTTCGCCCTCTGGGCCGAACCTTGATGCCCCGCACCCCATCGGCTGGGGAGAAATCAGAGTATGAAAGATAAATAGATAGAAAGAGAGAGAGAGAGAGCGAGAGAGAGATGAGAGGGCGAAGAGGGAGAAGAGAGGAGAGAGAATTATGACTTGAATTAGGGGGGTTGAGAATGAAGGGTGCTACGAGGGTTTCGGTAGAGGAAGATTCAAATGTTGTCATCACAGGTTTTTTTGGCGGTTATTAACAGGAAAAATATTTGACTTTTGACGCGTCTGTGACCATTGGTTTTGTTTGATCTTTGTTGTCTTTCTAATTTCCTAAATTTCTAGAATCATTTTGTTTACCTTCCGGAACTTAATATATATATATATATATATATATATATATATGAATTCGAGAATTTTATTTATTTTCATGGAGAGAATTTGTCAAAAAAGATAGAAGTTGAATCATCCATAAGGATTTAAGGAGAAAATTTGTTAAAAAAGAGAAAAATTGGATCACACTTTAGATACATTTTTGGGTCATATTTCATTTTTTCTAAAAAAATTATATATTAATGTGGCTAACCCTGCTTTGGGAGCTATCCCCCACCCTAGAGGAAATTAAACTTGCTCTCTGGAGCTTAAAAGCCTGGAAAGCCTAAGGTCCAAATAGCTTTCATCTAGGTTTTTTCTAGAAATGTTGGCATATTGCAGGACAGTTTGTGTGTAAAGGAGCCAGTTGAGCTTTATAGAACACACATGAACCGTGACAATGTCCAAAACTCGTTTCTCAATGAAGTCTAATGATAGTTGTTTTTTTTTTTCCTAGAACGATAGAAATTCACATGTTTTAATGTGAGAGATATTTTTTAAAAGGGTTAAGTTCCTCTGACTCTTACTTATAATTTGATACGCGCGCAGTTTGTAAAATCTGATTTGAAATAAGAATTTTGAGAAACTGATCATTGGATTAGATATTCTATTTATACACATCGCGTTTATCAAAAAATTATATTAATCCAACGGCTACTTCATAGTTAGTTTTATGAAAAATCAACCGTCGGATCAATATGATTTTTGACATATGTAATGTATATAAGTAGAATATTTAATCCAATGGTCGGTTTCTTAAAATACCTATCCCATATATTTTAGGTTTTACAAATTAATCGCGTGTCAAATCATGAATAAAAATTATGTATCAGACCCATTTTAAAAATGAGAATATATATCATTCAAGTTAAAAGACTATTGAGCATTGACGGTGAAACTGGATGCTAATTAGTAATTACAAAGGTTTAGCAGCTCATCATGGAGGCCTACACCATGAGAATAAAGAATACCACATCAAATGCAAAATGTTTGTGAGCGTACACAACTGTTTCAAGAGCCCAATAGCCATTAGAGCTAAGCTGTTGGTGTGTGTTTGTAAGGGTCATTAATTGGTGGATCATGGGCTTTGGAAGCAAATCTTGATGGTGTTAGTTTACACTCCATGAGCCTATTGGGTAATTTTGGAAGGCTAAAAAATTTTGGGTTCAGAAACCAGTAGTCTAGAGCTCTCTCTGTCCCAATTTATGTGATCACCTTTTTATTTTGGGAGATCTCAAAATATATGAATACTTTAATTTTTCAAATTAAAAATTAAAATGAATTTCCAATTATACTCCTTTATTAAATAACTTGGAGAGTAATCATTTCTTTTAGAAGGGTAAAATTGGAAAACAAACTTAAAAATATAATAGTAAATGTGAACCAACTTTGATGCGGCTTAATAAATATTTAATCCAATGGTCGGCTTAATATCAATATAGGAAAATGGTATATATTCATTGCTATAAAAACACTATAAAGAAGGAAATGCTGTGAATTTCCAAAACTGTAGTAATTTGATTTGTGGAGTAGCACTCTTCTTAATACTCACGATGACACGATAGCAGGAGGGCAGGTGATGAAAATATAATTTGTATTTTCGGCATAAATATAAATTGCACTTCGATCGAGTTTTCATTGGAAAAACACATGCATAAACGAATTGTTTTGCCAGTTTAACTTTACCTTCCCAGCTATATTGACAGTTACAATTACAATGAGGATTGAAGAACTCCATTGAATAAATTAATGCATTTATTATTACAATAATTCTTTATCAACCGACCCTTTAACCCGAAATTAAAAATCATTTTGACGTATCGTGGTTTGAGTGGTGAATGAAAAAGAGGAAAACAATTCAAGAAGAGAGACCTCACCATTCAAAGCATGACACATCAGGATGATTTTTAATTTTGGATTAAAATGTTTGATGTTATAGTATTTTCCTTATTATTATGGGTATTTATTCCTTTTCTGATGCTCCATTAATTGAATGTAAAAAGGTACAACAAAAAGAAAGGAAAATACTTCAACATTGATTCTTTTCTCAAGCAATTTTAACAAATTTCTCTTTCCTTTCTCTTGATGTTAATTTCCAAAACCAAAAGACTATATATATATATATATATATATATGCTCAAGGAATATAATTTTACTTTTCCTACACGTACTGAAAGAGGTTGAATGGAACAACCCATGTGCAGATATATTCCTGCTCTGATTCTGGACCTTGTGCTCTCTCCATAAATCGATTTCTTTATATATATATATATATATATATATATATATATATATAAAGTTGGTATATGCTCTCCTTTTCTCTCTCTCCCACTCCTCTTTCTCATCATCTTCATTTTCTTTGGAAAATATTAACTTTCCTTTTGATATGAAAAGCAAAGGGTTAGAAGCAAACATAACGTACTTCAGCCTCTTACCTTTCACTGTCTCAAAGTCAATATATTTGTCCAGTACTGTACGTAAGAATTACCACTAATTTAAAAGCATTTTTAATTTCTGTGGCAGAACCACCATTGATTTCGTAATTTGCTCTGGCTCTAGTTTCCGATGCAATACCTGCTTGATAGGTTTCATGGTTGATTTACTGAAGAAAATAAAGTACAAGAAGAAGAAGAAGAAGAAATGATGCCATGGTTCTTTTCTAAAGTTATAAGGTGAAGAAGAGCTATCATGCAGAGTCATTGTTTTCTTCATGATCTGACCCGCTTGATGAGACATCAGTGATCACACTAGAATTTGAAGAAGAAGAAGAAGACGACGACGATGGCTGCATGAAGGAGATAGGCCTAACATTCCCAACTGTGCTATCCTTGTGATTCCGATTCGTCGCACACTCATCTATTGTGCTTCGTTTCCTAAGAAATATATGACACAGAACCCAATCTTCCTTTCGAGTCGAAGAATTCTGCAAAAGAAAATGATTATATTGTGTTACATTGCGTGCATCATCTAAAACACATCCATTTTTTTTTATCTTCTTTTAAATTTCAAATTGAATTATTCATAAAAGACATTATTGTAAAAAAAAAAAAGTTTATCGCATGTCTGAGTAGTGTTGTGTCAGTGTGATACTGCCACTCACCTCTGGCAAAGTGTCCATAATTCTTAGAAAACAAAAGATATATAACAAAATTTAGCTTAATTACCTGGTGGCTGGAGTAGTTTGAGTGTGGGGAAATGCAGGTGGGTGCAGCTTCTGTATCCACCTGAAGGCGATATTCATGCATGAACCAGTCAGTTCTAGATCCATCTGAAGGTGTTCCTCTATAGAAAACCAGAGTCTTTTTCATCCCCATTCTCTCATTCCTTGCTGAAGATACAATTTTTTTGTCTACTCCGGTCGCCTTCCAGTAACCGGACCCGGCTGTTCTGCTGGTTCGGTACCCTTTCCGCTGCTTAATTGCTTCCTTATTGCAGAAAAAGTACTTCTCTTCCTCACCTTATTAAACATAGTTGACACACAAAACACATGCATAATTGTTAAGTTTTAAACTTAAAAGTCTAAATAGGTAGATGGAGGACTGTACAGATATACGAAGGTATAGCAAGTCTTCTATATATTAATTAGTTTTCAACCTTAAAATCTAAGCTTTTAGGTGAAGGGCTCATACTATCCTGGATCAGCTTACGCGTACTAGACTAAATCCTGCACCCCGAACAAAACAAGGCTTGCGCCTTGCGATCCATGGCCCATGATATTAGTAATTAGTGGGAGTCAAACCCAGGACCAAGGGACTTGGTACGCCCTTAGTCCTGCTTGCTCAACCACTAAGTTACCTACCCTTGGATTTCAAGATATCTTGGACAACTAGTGTGCACCTAACTAAATTTTCTTTTCTGTCCTATTAAGTTAAAATAGGCTATCTTCCTCGAAACTAGGGGAAATCACGAGAAGTAATTTTCTCGGGATCTGGCCTCTTTGAGGCCATCAAGTTTAAATATTATAATATCCGGATTGACGGTGACTCCCAAAAACCACTTGAGCTACCCTTGGGTTTTTTTTTGTTTTTTTTGGTAATAACCCCTTGGGGTTTAGCCCATATATATTTTTGATAAACAAAAAAAAAAAAAAAAAATTAATGGTTTAGCATATATATATATATATATATATATATATAAACTGCACCCCGTTTATATCAGAGACGTTCATGGATCCACATATGATGCAAATTAATCGTATATGGTCAATGAAAATTGAGTGTGAAAATTAATGAATGGATAGTGGTGGAGGATGTTTTAATGCAAATTATTAAATAATTACCTGGCAAATCCCAAGGATCATAGTGGGAAATATTGATCTCAGGAATGATTGAAGCGGGCAATGGGAGAGAGAAAACCTTACTCTTGAGGTACTGAAACACGATCTCTTCATCTGTTGGCTGGAAACGGAATCCAGGAGGCAATCTTGTCACTCCATCATTTCTAACAAAATTCAGCCTCTCCATCTTACTCCTCACTGGCTACTATATATATGCCTCTCTCTCTCTCTCTCTCTCTCTCTCGCTCTCCTCAAATTATTGAGCAAAACCCTTGCAAGCCGTTTACTTAAAATAAGTATAAGAGAGAGAGAGAGAGAGAGAGAGAGGAGAAGGAGATGGTTTTTTGTAGCAATGGCGATGGGAATGTTTTGGGTTGGGAGTTGGGCGGGGGGTGGTATAAATACTGGAAAAAGCTTATAGCTGGTGAGTTGTGGGGTCACACCTCTCACGTGGATAGTAAGATCTGTCTGCTGTCAAGATAAATGAGTGATACTCATAATTATCAGGACAAGTCTATTTACTGTAAAGGGCACTCTAAAAACCCTAATTTGAGAACTCAGCAAATAAAAAATGAGTGGTGCTATTCATCCCAATATTGCACTGCCTCCTGAGTGGTGCTATTCATCCTTGTTGAGAAACCAGGATCCAACTCAATAACTTAAGTTACCAAGTGGAGGGTCTCTAGAACTTATTAACTAATCTTGGGTGGTGTGAGAAACCGACGTGGGACAAATCTTTCAACAATCCCAATATTGCACTGCCTCCGTCGTCGATCCTTCAATTTTTTAAAAAACACGTAAAAAATGAGAAAAATTGCTATAGAAGAAAGAGCAGATAAAATTAATTAATTATTTTTTATATATCTTTTAAATGAACTGTAGTCGTATATAATTCACATTAATTAATTAAATAAATTGAAATGCAATGGAAGTCTCAAGTGACGACATATATAACAATTTTTGAAATGATTAATTGTTATATAATGGAATGGAAAAATGGAAGGATATATATATATATATATATATATACAGAAATTCTCTTATGAGGATCACCTTACTTTAAGCTAAAGTAAGCAT
>JAESVK010001301.1:2910404-2943561 GCA_017140935.1 Hamamelis virginiana
TTTTCCTTCCTTCCATTTTTCCTTCCTTCGTACCAAACGGAGCATAAGTGACCTAACCCAAGCTCTACCCAAGTTTAAATTTAAGTTGAGTCGGGTTGTTCGTTTGCCAAGGAAAAGGTAAAAGCTAAGGTGAGTTTAGCCCGAAAATGGAGATGAATCGAAGAATAATGACAAAAGGTAGAGATGATAAGAAGTGATGATGAAAATGTGTTTTCTTGGGCTTGTTAACTGTGTGAGCATCGTATTTTATTATATTATAATAACCTCTTGGAGCCACTAGAATCATATATTTTAGAAATGTATCACATGTGACGTGTCATTATTTGGATAATATTACATAAATTATAATTTATAAAGGAGTTTAGGTTTGGGTTGGATTGGGTGACACCTCAACCCAAGCTTTAACCCAAATTTATGTTGGGTTGAGATTTTGTAACCCAAGCTCAACACTAACCCTGTAAAAGGCTACTCGAAGCTCACCCATTGATTGGATTGAGTTTGGGTTGGGTGGGCTAAACCTGCTAAAGTTGCAGCCTTAAAGTTACTTTTGGTCCAGACATATATTCCCAGTGCGGTAGTCGTTTGAGACTTTGTGCTGCCTCCACTGCAAATTTAAAATTGAGTGAGTGTCTATAAATTTAAGACACAAGCTTTCCCGTCATAGAAGAAACCTATTAATCATAGAAATTGTAATATGGGATATTTTCCTGTCATAGAAGAAACTTATTAATCATATGTACTTGTAATATGGTATCTTTTTCCCCTGACCATTATGTGGTTCTGCTTTCTGAGTAACTTTGTGGTCGCTATGCAGCAAGAAAAGGAAAAAGCCATGCTTAATGAAATGGTGGCGAAGCTAACAAATGTGTGTTGGGACAAATGCATTACTGGTACACCTGGTAGCAAGTTCAGCTCTAGCGAATCGACTTGCCTTTCCAACTGTGCTCAGCGCTATATGGATCTCAGCCTCATTATCATGAAACGCTTTCAGTCGATGCACTGAAGTTTGCAAAGCATGTGATGCGTTCAATTTTTTTTTTTAAAGCTAATGTTATCAGTTGAATATGTTTTGTATTTCTTGAACTAGCTCACTTTGCACTTTATGAAATATTTATTTTTGGACATCATTTTCTTTTTGTCTCTTAGATTAGATTCTCATAAAACCTCACATTATGGTGAAAGTAAGATGCTTTTATGATTAATTATCCAAAAAAAAAGAAGAAGATGCTTTTATGATCACTGACAGTTCTTTTACTCCTCTTGAGCCTCACACGGTGCCTTCCTGTCGGTCTAAAGTCTACACAAAACTTACAGAACTGTAACCCTGAAGGCTGAATCTCCTAAAATGGAATCTGTGCCGATTTTAGGCCTATATTAAGTTTCTGCAATGTGACCTATAAGCTTGTCACTTTAGTTTTGGTTAACCAGCTATGGCCCCATAGCCCTGTCTAAAGCATATACTGTTGGTCCCATTCAAAGCAGCTTCATTCCAGGCAGATCAGCGGTGACCAGGAGATGATTCATTCTTTTCCAAGTAGAAAAGGGGTGGAAGCTGGTACATGGCTTTGAAATATTACTTGCTAAGGTTTGTGATCGGATCGATTAGCCGATCTTTTCTCTAGCACTCTCTAGGAAACTTCCAATTTCCCTGCCTATTGGATTAACCTGATCAAGACCTGTATTTCATCCACAGTATTTCTGATCACTGTTAATAGTGAAGTTACAAGAGCTGCTCCACTGCTTGAGTAAGAAGACAGTCAAGGAATGCTCATGGCCCCAGATTCGACATGACCAAAGCTTACATTCCGCTGGAATGAGTAAGCTTCAGTCGTTTATCAGCAAACTCTCAAACACTACACATCAATTTGAGGACTGCTATTTTGTGGCTTAAGGAAAGGCAAAAGAAATACCAGAACAATCAAATTCAAACTATATTCACAAAAGCAAGACAAAATTGATGCTAAAGATTTTTTTTTTTGTAATAAAGAAGAACAAGACTCGTGATGACACATTCTTTCTTACAAGAGATACAATGGCCCAAGGACCCACCTTGCATCTCGCAAAAACAAGTACCACACAATAATAGCACACGCTGTAACAATGTGAAAGATTGACTACCTATGGTAAGTCCCTCAATCAACCCACTCCAAATCCAGTCACTTTTCCTTTGTTTTTGTTTCATTTTCTCCTTCCTTCGTTTTTTAAGCTACTGTCTTTTCTGTTTATTTTACAATGTGGAATTTATCTGCATTTGCCGAGTTCCTGTTGTCAAGCTGCCACTGCTGCCAATGCTGACCCGATTTGAGTCCCCTATTCCAGCTGCTAAGGCAAGAACTTCAGGTGAAATATCCCAGCTTCCACTTTTCCTTCCCCAACTAGAGCGCCTGGGATGTAAGGTGCCGCGCCCTTCTGTGCCTTCTGTTGGAAGAGACCTGCTTAAATCTGGGGACATGTCAGCAAACCCGCCATCCTTGTCCGGACCATCATCATTGCTGAACTGTCCTTCGTGATGAGCTTCCTCTTCTGCAGCCTGATCCCATACTGGCTTCCTTCCCGTCTCAATATCGCTCACGGCTTTCCCCATGTTTGGACTAACAAAACCGCCACCCACCTTTCGAGCTGGGATTTCAGGCTCCTTCGGCACCATTGACCTGAATTTGTTCTTGGATGGAGGAATGCTTGTGCAAAATATCTCCTTGAAGTTCTCAATAACCCCTTTATTATATGGGTTGTCTCGTCGATCGTAGCGGTATCTGAAGTTTTCATAAGTTGACTGCCAAAGTTTTCATAAAGGGAGCATCTGAGTGTTATAAACTTAAGAAAAGATAATTCAAAGTAGATTGATGGAATTCTTGGAATTGAATTGTAATGCACCACATCATGGTAAAAGAGGCAAAGCGCTAAGTTGTTCCACCAAAAGAAGGAAAAATGGAACAAGTAAATCACAAATGTTTCTCAGTTTTTTTTTTTCCCATAAAATGATGACAACCAGTCCTACCAAGATGTGGACTGCTGCAGTTGGCAATATGACAACCAGAGGGGATGCTAAAGCAGAGAAACCAACTGAAATTTCAATCTAATATGACTTGGAAAAATATCTTACCTGGTTTGTACAGATGAGATATAAATGGAAGACGCTGAGGCCACCAACAAACCAGACACATATGAAAGTGTAAATTATTAGCACAATGGAGGCAGGAGTCTTTGTCATTGCTCTCCAAATTGATGTACTTTCGCCATCCATTATCCTCTTGATGTAGACCCAGCAAAATGCAAATACATATATACAAAGAAGAGTTGATGAGGAGACAAACATGAAGAAAAACCGGTAATTCCGCTGCACCAAGAATCAAAAGAGAATAATAATTCAGAGAAATTATCCCTGTGTATACCAAGGAATTGCAGCAAATCTTCATATCCAACATTTGGTAAATAACTACACACCCACCATGCACATAAAAATACATCCATGCAAACATAAATTCAGAGATGCCATCAGTAAACATACATTAATTTGAGGAGATCCTATGAGTGAAACAATAGCTAGAAATCATTAAAAGAAAAGAAAAGAAAAGGATGCAGACATAGCTCCATCACTGTTTTGAACAACATCACCTCTAAGGCACAAAAATCCAGAAATAGTCACTTTATTCTACCTTTTCTAACATTTTGTAGTTTTAAGTTTTACTTCAGATTCTACATGCATTCCTTTTACTAGGATGAAATATTTTTGTGGCATTGTCCCCACTGTTTCACAATTTCGCCTATCTGTTATCCGTAGATATCAAATCATGATTTTGAACATCCATCAGGTGAAATACAACAAGGACTGGACTCTTTCCTACAACTAGACCAAGCATTTGCTAGAATCCCAATCATTTGACAAGCTGACTAACAAAAAGGCTATCTTGGTCATTGTTCTGTGGCAGCACATCAAATCATCCATCATTGGCATGGATGTAAGTACATAGCTTTTCAGGTTCTATAGTTGGTGTCCTGGACGCTAAGACCCCTGCTTGTATCCTTGTTACATGGCTTACAACTTTCTCCCAGATTGGGGAAATACAGTTTGTCCAATATTTTTAATTGAGGGTTATGACTGATCAGATGTTTACAATCATAAGATGAACAATTAATTAATATTATAGATTGTCATAAACACCCTATATGAAAAGGGGAAAGAGGGGAGAGGGGGAAGGAAAAGCCGGAAACATTTAGGTTTCCACAATCAGTGCTTTGCAAATGCCACCAATTTGGATTTGTAGAAAATATAATATAATTTAAAGAATGTCCATTACCAATCCTATGCACTGACCAACCCAAGGGCAGTGGTGGTCAAATCGTTCCACACAGTTATTGCATATAGAACAGTGTGAGCAGCGAGGAGGTCTATAAAGCATGCAGGTATCACAGTACTTGATCTTTACGGTTATTCCATTCACAACTACATCCTTCATGCGAGGTAAACGTAGCTGTGGAGTTTGGCCTGCTCCAACTTCGGTACTCCCTTCATAGCTTTCTGGCTCTGGAGGGTGAGCATTACGAGGGATTATACCAGGATCTCTCCCAGAGGTTAGAACAAGAAGAACTAACACCTGAAAAACAAATACATCCATCAATTCAGAGTCCAGCAGTAAAAATGAAATTTTGATAAATCTTCATCTCCTAGAAAATTCAATTACTCTGCATTATTCCTGTAAATACAACATAAAACCCAAAAGATAATGCATTACACATAGTAGATCATATATAATAATGGAATGAGATTTAAAGATCATTAAAAACTACACATATTTTGAAATATCTGTGTATGTACAGGGCTTCTATTATAAGGTGCACCTTACGCAACTTTGCATAAGGTGACCTCTATAGGGCCAAATGCATATCATATTTTGAAAATTTGACCATTGGATTAGATGAACTGCTTATGAATTTCATGTCCCACCAAAAATAGTAGTGATCCAATGGTCACTTTCTGAAAAACAAACTGGGAAAAACTGGTGATATTTTAAAGAACAAAAAAATTCACAATTTTTCATTGTGACATTTTTCAAAAGATGACCGTAGGATCATAGTGATTTTTGGTGAACATGAAATTCATAAGCAGTTCATCTAATCCAACGGTCAGTTTTTCAAATATGATATGCATTTGTCCCTATAAAGGTCACCTTATGCAAAGTTGGGAAAGGTGCACCTTATAATATTAGCCCTGATGTATGTATGCATGTGTATATATACATATATGTGTATGTATGTATGTGTGTATGTGTGTGTGTGTGTGTGTGTGTGTGTGTGTGTTTTTCTTGGGAGCTTGTTAGTCTCTAACAATACTCATTATGATAAATCCAATATGCATTATATTTTAAATCAGATGATATGCTGACACTGATAATTATAATTATAACCATTGAAGCAAGAAACAAGTACCAATAAATATGGTCCTTGTCATATAAAAGTATTGAATTCACTGCATGCATACACTATATCAGTTATTTCTTTCTAAAGATATTATTATTATTATTTTTTTAATTTTCTGTTATTCGGGATGGCAAGATCCTAGAATTTCAAACACCATTCAGATGTCAGTTACTTTGATTTTAAAAGGCAAAAATGAAAAGAAGGTTTTGCATGATTAGAAAATCAAAATACTAGCCAGTAATTGTCTATTATATGAGCTATAATATAATAAGCACCAGCAAGCCCATGCTAACTTTCCATTTGTCAGAAATTGAGATACCTAGTTAAAACATAACCCCCGAAAAGGGGGAAAAACCATCAAAGAACTAATGAAAACAATCATTCAGCAAGATGGTTCGTAAAAGATAGAAAGAAAATAAAAGAGTTCAGAAAGGAAAGGGACTCACAAATAATGTGAATACAACAACAACAACAGTTATTGATATTCCCAAGTGATGAGGAAAATCATCGATCAGTTTTCTGGCAACAAAGACGCAGAAAACAGCGACGGGAGCAACAATAAGGAAAACAGTTAGGAAAAGTGATCTCACATCAGGTCCAAATATAAACCTCCCCTGAAGAAAAAATATCTGCACGAAAAAAATAACCAAATATGAGATATTGACTATTGTAAATGTAACTGCAAAATATGCTTTTTCATTGCCACACAGCCTACACCACAAGGGAAAAACAAAAAGATTCGATGCGTTAACAACAGCAGCTCAATCTCAAAAGAGATGCAATCAAAAGGTAATTTTCCCACAATGCTTTCTGCAAAATGAATTTAATCTTTGGAATGTTGACCACAAAAGCTTGATATCAGACAGAACTCAATCCAAAGGTGATCTTCTATTTATGCTTTCCACAAGACTCAGTGCGCAAACTTCCTGGTGCGGAGAGACCTTCAGCTACCAATGTGGAACTTTTATACACCAAGGGGATTTTAAAATCCATGACAAACAATAAATCAACAGCATATAGGGCGGGGGGGATAATAGGAAAAAAACACTGCCCAAGTGAATAAAAGCCAGTTCAATGGTTTAAGGAAGAATCAGTTGGTTTTGTGACAGAACTACGAAATTGAATTATCTAAAGCCAAAGCATGAATTCAGTATTCACCAGTAATTCAAGCTGAACTATATCACTCATTTACCAAATTGGTAATGAATCAGTAAAATTGCAAGACCACGGTGCACCAACATACCAATGAGATAGCTTTCTAGTAACTGGGATTGAACCCATATTAATTCAATTACCTGCAACACAAGTAATTTGCTCTCTATATCCTCTATCTGCTAATTTACAAAGTTCTGAAATTTCCTTCAATTTATCTCACATTTGGAAAGTTCAGACCCAATAAAAATCCAATTTCTTCTAGAACCACAGTAATCTGAACTTTCACAAACAAACCACTAAACTCATTAGTGGAGCAAACCAATTCAACAAAACTCAAAATCATAACAATAATGTTGTTCCAGTTCTATCCAATTTTGACAATACAAAATAGCCCCCAAAAATTAGGGATTCCACAGTTTTCAGATCTCAAAAACCTTATCCCTGCTGATCTTAAACACTTCCTCACTAAAGAACATCATATCCATTAACAATCGAGTATATATAATATATACATATAACAAAACCCTAACTTACCTACTCAGAACTTAACAGGAATCGAAGATGCACACACACACACACACACACAAATATATATATAGAGAGAGAGAGGGAGAGAGAGAGAGAGTGCACTTACATTGCTGCCTTTCCAGGTCTGGTAAGTTCTGAGTACCGCCGTCTCATCGGTGGCTCCACCGGTCGGATCGGTACTCCGAGATGGAGGAGGCACCACATACATCTCTCTCTCTCTCTCTAGAATACAATCCTTCTCTCTTTCTCTCTTTCTCTCTCTCTCTCTATCTTTATAGAATACAAAGCAAAATGGGACAGGTAAAGAGAAGAAAAAGCAAAGAAAGGCGGCTCTTGTACGAGTTTGACTTTCGATCAGTGGGGTCAAGCCTCAGCCATAACCCGTATCAGATTCCGGCAACAACTAACCAACCACCGTCGACAATTCACGGTAACCGGCGGCCAAAGAGAATTACAGGTTTGTATGGTCTGAGGTTAACGGAAGTTGATACACCTACCTTATCCTCTCCGACAATGTCATTCTTAAGACGATATATATTTACGTATGACTGCGCCATGGAACTCTCTGCTCAGATGAAATATTCGCTGGATGTTTACTGACGTGGCTGGATCCTATTGAATACCTCTTTTGCGGTCCCACAGCCAGCGTTTATTTTTTTTTTTTTTTGAGCTTTTTCAATAAATTAAAAAAAATAAAAAAAAGTAAATAAAAATACTCGTAGTGGAGTTTAGTCGTCGGTGGGTGCTGTAAATAAATTATTGCACCCATTGACCAAGTGCCCGTCAAGAAAAGTGGTGATGTATATAGGGAACAAATAAGACGGATTCAGGGCAAATGAATAGGGTAAATTTGACCTAAGGAGACAAATCAGTAATTATCAAGGTGTTAAATTTATTTAATTATTTATTTTTTGTATTATTATTATTTTTATTATGCCATTTTACATCAATAATCTTAAATCTTTAGAATATTACGTGAATGAATCTGATTCAAAGATAATTACATAAATATTTTTTTGAACCAAAATAACTTTTTATAAACAAAATAATAACCATTTTACCGAGTAAATAGTTAAAAGTCATTATTTTCTCCAAAAGTTTTGTTAACAATCCCTAATATTATACTGAATCCTCAATTTAATATATAATTCTCAATCCTAAAAAATAAATAGAATCCTTAATTTAACAAAGGATCCTCAATCCCAAAATTAACACAGAAGCTCCAATTCCCAATTTCAAATCCATTATTATTGGGGGACATGTAATGATGGGCATTAAATATTAATTTGACGTGTTAGGGATTAGGAATTATGTGCAAACCTGAAAATTCTATGTAAAATTGGGGATTGAAGATGATTATGTGCAAAATTAAAAATCAAAATCAAATTTTCACAGTTTGAAGGGTATTTTGGTCCAACAAGACATTGATAGGTTCATATTCGTAATTATATTGAAATGGGTTTCATTGACTTAATATTCTGAAAACTTAGGATTATTGATATAAAATGCCCTTATTGTTATTATTTGTATTTAAAATATTATTATCAAAATTATAGAAATTTAGTGGAGCTATATGTAACATGTTGTTCAAATTTGACTTCACAAATTAACAAACTTACAAATAAGATTCTTCTCATGGAACTCATATGAATTATGTATTTTCATTGAAACAAATTTAAATAGAGCAATTGATGGCTTAGTTTATTTTGGAGAGTGATGCATTGTGGTTACTTTAGCTATTTTTAACTCCCTTGGACTGTGTTTTGTAAGCAAGAATAAGAATGGGATCATTCCCATTATAATTGTTTAATTCGAGTAAAGGAATAGAAATGGTATTCGTGATAGCTATTCGAGTGTTAATTTGGTTTTGATATAAGAATGAAATTATTTTTATGAAGAAACGGAAATGATATAAACTATTCAATCATTGTCATTCCACTAATGATTGATGCAATCACCATTATTATATTATATAATAATCATCATCTTACTACCGCTGCCACCACCACTATAACTTGTTATCACTATCACTTTATCATTTCCATCACCCCAGCATTGCTACCACCATCCCACCATCATTGCCACCACCACTACACCATACCTATCGATCACCTTAGTATTGCTGTTGTCGTCGCGTCATTGATCATTGTCAATCGGTCTCCATCACAACAACTCTACTAAAATGGAATGACTATTCTTTTTTTAGACAACCTTTTCCTTGCATTCAAACAAAAAAAGATGTCCATATATATATATATATATAAAGGATTAAATCATTGAATTTTGTATCTTTTTTTATCCATCTTTAAATGTTGATTGATTAAAAGGGTTGTACATTAAAAAAGTCATCTATAAACAACTTATGATAAAACTCAGCAACACTTGTTCAAGATTGATCAATTACTAAACGAGCCAAGTTTAACCATGGAGCTAGTATAGGATCATTTATTAAATGTGCCAATCTCAAACGAACCAAACCTAAATTCGGACTCGTAAGCAAACTTGTTAAGGGTTCATGAGTAAGTCTGTGTTTATGCTTACAAATAGGCAAGTAATTAGGACTTAAATAAGTTCAACCCGTACAAATTTTAAATTTTTTTTCTTGGTTTCCAGTATATAGAGGCTTGGTATATAGAAGTCAATCCTAGCTTCTTCTCTCTTTTTTTTTTTTTTTTTCCTGTGTTAGTTTTCAACATTCTTTTACTGTAGAGGGTTTGGGCCAGGCCCGAATTTCTAAAGGGGCTTGTTATTGCAACCCCTCCCAACTAATACCCCATCCCAACCATTTGTAATTTTTTACCGTTTTATGAAAAAATACATTGTTTTTAAGAAAACTAGTCACATAGTCCACTAGAAAACATCATTTTGAACAACTTTTTAGAAGAAAGTTTTTCCAAAATTTATCATTTAAGTAGACTTTTTGGCATTTTTTACGAAATATTCTGTAAAAATAAAAAATGCCAAAAAGTATACTTAAATGATAGATTTTGGAAAAACTTTCTTCTACAAAGTTGTTCAAAATGATGTTTTCTAGTAGATAGCTTGGCTAGTTTTCTTAAAAACAATGTGTTTTTTCATAAAACGATAAAAAATCACAAATGGTTGAAATGGACTAATAGTTAGGAGGGGTTGCAATAACAAGGCCCTTTCTAAACCAGTGTGGGCTTCTTTAGATCTATGGGACTGATCATGCTGAGATCTCTAGCGCAAGGCCCGCAAACCCGAATTATTTAGGCCTCGATTTTTTGGGCCGAAGATTAGCCAGCCAGTCCAGCACGACGACAAAATCAGATTAAAATAAAACAAAATAGGTCCTACCGGGAGTCGAACCCAGGTCGCTGGATTCAAAGTCCAGAGTGCTAACCACTACACCATAGAACCTGTTTGTTTTAACAATTCCCAGAAGTTATATATAACTATATTTATTGCCAATCACATATCAGATAATGCTTGCCTCTCACCAATGACAAAAAGGTTTTTTTTTTATGAGCCATACTTGCAATCCGTCAGGTATTCAAATAATTAACCATATGCATAACATTCCTATATTTATGTTTTGATAGGTATATATTTACATGTTTCTGTTTTCATGCTGGCACATCTATGTATCCACTTGAATATATATACAAATCCATGTCAATATAATGGCGTGTCTGTCTCTCTGTTGATATTTTTAAAATTAATTATAACACATGATGGGATTTATATAGAGTTCTCATATATGAGGAGGCAAATGTTGTCCTTCCATGTAATGCATTTGAAAGCTTTTACCAAAAAAAAAAAAAAAAAAATGCAATTAATTGAAAGCAACTTGCCCCTATTAATGTTATACATTATTAATTGCCAAAAGTTCTAAATATGAATATATGTTGCTTGGGACTTAAGGGCTAAAATAGCAAAATTCGAAAAATAATAGAGTTCGAGTGTATCTCTTGCAAACTCTAAAATGACCCCTGATGTTTTTAGAAACCTACCTCCGCAATGAATTGCTTCAATTGTGTAAATAAACTAGAAGGAGTTTTTAATAAGGAAAGAGTATGTCACACAATTAAATTAAAACTCATGCTCTCTTAAAGATGCTTCCAAGTACATATATATCCTTCCATAGGTTAATTGCATGGGTTGATAATATATATATATACTTTTTATACATGTTATCATACAATTGATGAATTATTGATTTTGGAATTAGCCAAGAACTCTACGTGGTAAGATATATAGAATGACAAACCCTCTAGATCTACATGTTTGGCCATAATTCATCGATCCCTTTATTAATTAATTAAAGAATTAATTGGTGGGTAACCCATCATAATTAATGGAAAATCCTAACTTCATTTACAAAAACAAAGAATTATATTCCAACCTTCTACACTGCATGTCATATAAGTAGACCATTAACAACTTACACTTCTTTAAATACTTGATCATGCATTCGTTTGTATTAAATACTTCATTTTTTTTTTCCTGTTTTTGATTTTTCTATATATTACAGCTGCAAGCACTTGGATATAATATTGCTTCACAAAACAACAATACAGAAGCGGACTAGCCTGGGGTGTTAGGGAAAGCACTTGGATATAATATTTTGTGGTGTTAAAAAAATTAATGGTACTAATAAAAACAAAAAGCATTAACAACATGCACTTCTTTTAATACTTCATTCTTTTGTTGTATTTCGTTTTCTGTTTTTGATTTTGGTTTTGCGTAACAGCTGCAAACACATTATTACTTCACAAAACAACAATAGGGAAGCGGATTCAGGTCACGTATACTCAGGGCAAGAACTCGGATTACAAATGGACACACAAACTTGTCATTTTCCTAGCTAGGGTTAGATAATGACATTCATAATTAATTAAGGAAGGTGCCAGTGCATGTGCCGGTAAAATCTTTTAATGGTTATATCATATAAATCTGAATTCAAATTCTGCATTCATGAAGATGGACAAGATTTAAGGGGAAGGCGAGATCGAGCTACCTTGTTGTGTAACTTATAAGTTCCAATTATAAACTTCCCAAGGACAAAAAAAAGAAGAAAGGGGGTGAAGCCAAATAATATTAGCTATAGAGAAATCTAGCTATTTGAAGTTAATCTAAGGTTAAAAGGGTACGGATTGATAATTTCTCCATGTAATCTTCTGATAACAATTGCATGGAGAATCTATGTTCCAATAAGTTAGTTGTCGGGGTGATTATGATTATACTTTGTACTTAGGAGTACGGACAATTATATTGAGAGAGAGATAGAGAGAGAGAGAGGAGAAACGGCTGAGAAGAAAAGAAAGAAGTGAGGTAGTGTTCACGTGATCGAAAGGGTCTTTTAGGCGGCCGGGCAACTTTTTGGCATTGTAACGTACCACTCTCACACACAATCTGTGCGGCTAAAGCCTACTGTTATGTATTCAGCCACCTGTCAGCCCATGTGGCTTTAATTTCAAAGATTAGAACCCACTATGGGATGGGTGGCACAACATTAGGAGTATGTGTGTGTACAGTTGGGTCATGAGAGAGTGGAGGGGAGGGGGGGGGTGTTTGGATTATTTTTAGAGGAAAGCTTATCTAAATCCATAAATAAATATATATATATATATACAATGACACTTCCAGCACTTTATTACGAAAACCTCACATGAGGCGGAGGAAAACATTGGAAACAAAAAAACCAACTAAACAGCCAAAAATCTAGGAAGATAAAAACAATTAAACCCATCCCAACTATTATGCTTAGAACAAACCAAAACCTGAACTAACAAACAGATAAAACAATCTTAACAAAGGAAGGCCAATCTTATCAATCTTTAAAATGCCTCTCAGCTGATGCGGTATATCCTCAAAACTCGTCCAAACTTTGGATTCCTGACATCCCCATTTTGCCAAGAAGTCATCAGTAGCATTACATTATCTAAACACATGCCGAACACCACCTATATATAAGCCATATATATAGTGAGGGTAATTTTTATTTTTATTTTTCATATTCTCTTATTCAAATAAAGGTGAAATTCGATTTTAGATACATGATATAATCAACTATCTAACTAGAGACAGCTATCACCTTCAACACAAGATGTACAACCTATGAATTAATATATATAAATACCACTTTTCGGTAAACATTCAATGTGTTAGGGCAAGCAATAGGGAGTCTAGCTAATTCTATCAAATAATTTGAATTTCATATTTAAGTCTTTTAAACGAAGCCTCTATACATATGTTATACGTTGGGCTTGATCTGTAAAAATAATTAAAATACAATCGATAGAATGTAATGAATGAAGAGATTGATGGGTCTTGTTAGTTGCATGATCTTATAGTATGCCAATGGCATGATGACTTAGAGAAATGTATTTTGGATTCGCATACATAAAAGTGTATTGATACTAATTTATTAGAATTTGAGGTTTAATTTAGAGTAAGAATAAGCTTCTATCAGACGAGTTTTTCCCTTTTTAGTACAAAGGAAAATACAAAGAAAACACTAGAAGCACGCTAAAGAAAATAACACTCCCCTCTCTATTTATATCACACCTAATGTGCCTAGGTTTATGATTTTGAATGAAAGAAAGCTAGGGAACTTTAACCTCACAACCCTAGCTTGCTTCTTCATTTTCTCAAAGAGAGAGAAAGAAGTTGAGCTGAAGAGATGGCAATGTTCTCAGTTCACCATCCATGGGTTTTTACCTTTGGCCTTCTAGGTAGGAATAAAGAGATATGATTTAATGACATAAACTTCCTTTTCTTCTTCTTTGTCATCTTGAAATTGTTATCGAATGTAATTACTTGATTTCTTTAAAATTTTTTGTATTCCCTAAATTTAATTTCTTGTAGGCCACTATTAAGCAGTTTACTCTCAACAAGAAACTTTTCATTTCAACAAAAAAGAAACACTAGCTGCAAAAATAAAATTAAAAAAAAAAAAAAAATTGAAAAGGTTGTTTTGATTTTTGTAAATTAAGAACTGTTTTGGATAACAACAAGTGCAGGAACCAATTTAATGGTGGAGTTCTGTAGCAGCAGATGTTTGCATGTGTTGTGATGGAGCCACTATATTTAATTAAATTTTCCTGGCTTCTTTTGTTTTTTCTTAGTAGGCAAACAAGGATTTTATATTTCCTTCTTTACCTTAAATTTAATGTACTCTAAGTAACATTAATACTCGATCTTCAAATGCATATTTACTTTTTTCATGAATTTAAAATTTCTTTTATCCAAGTAAGTATATATTTCAAACAAGAACACTAACATTTCCATTCCTGTGGGTGTAATAATATTTTTTCTTATCAATGTTATAGGTAACATCATCTCCTTCATGGTGTATCTTGCTCCACTGTAAGTTCATCATTCGGCTTTATTTTCGTACTGATCTTTTTACTTTTTGATGAAGGCCTAATTCATATTAAAATTATACATATGTATATAATTGCAGACCTACATTTCTGCGGGTTTATAAAAAGAAATCGACAGAAGGGTTCCACTCAGTTCCATATGTGGTAGCACTCTTTAGTGCCATGCTTTGGATGTACTATGCTTTTGTGAAATCTAATGCTTACCTTCTCATCACCATCAATTCAGCTGGTTGTATCATAGAGACCATCTATATTGCCATGTTCATTGCTTATGCGCCAAAGAAAGCAAGGGTATAGAAATATATATTGAAAACTACTAATATTAGTTCCTCATTTTTTTCTCTTTACTATCCTAATTGAACCTAGCTTGGGCTGAAATTGCAGGTTCTGACTTTGAAGCTACTTCTCTTGTTGAACTTTGGGGGATTTTGCTTGATTCTTCTTCTCACCCATTTCTTTGCAAAAGGATCGGGTCGTGTCCGACTTGTTGGATGGGTTTGTGTAGCATTGTCTATCAGTGTATTTGCAGCACCCTTAAGCATTATGGTAAGGATCGATGTAACAGCAAAAACTCTTTTTACTCAAATCTTCCCTTTATCATTCCAATAATATTCCAATTTATTTTCCTAGCTAATTGTGTTTGTACATTGAAACATGTACACACACATATATATTGGAAGAGATTAAAGCATTAGATCGAATTAATATGATAAGAACCATGTACTCTATGCATATATGTCTCTAGCTATCCTATAGGATAGGGTCCCCTTGCACCCCTCTAAATATTTGTAAGAAACTTAACTGGACTCCATCGATCCCTAGACCTCCCTCTTACAAGTAGGGAAGAGATGCCAGCAAACATATTGGTTTTCAGTGAAATATATGTACTTAATTGCCAATTGATAGGATATTAATGTGAATATATACACACACACATAAAAGCAGTTTTTATACTAATTTTTCAGGTATTTACTTTGCAGAGGCTGGTCATACGCACGAAGAGTGTGGAGTTTATGCCATTTTCTTTATCTCTTTTCCTCACATTGAGTGCTATTATGTGGTTCCTTTATGGTATGCTGCTAAAGGACTTTTACATCGCGGTAAGTACTTATGTAACAATTAACCATTGCGTAAGGCTTTGTTTGGATCTCAGAAAAGTTTAGGAAAAGGAAAGGAAAATTTAAAAATACTTTGAAAACATATAGCATATATATATAAAGTTCCTGAAATTAACATCACTGACCAATGTTAATTAATTACCTTGAGTACTACTCAATCTATAAAAGTTATCATTTCTAGTATATGGAAAGGATCATTTTTAAGGGCTATCTACCTACCTTAAAAATGGCCAAAGGTCAGTGATGTTGTAAAAATACCTTACCTTAAAGTCACATATTGTCTTTAATTAATGGTGGTTTCTCTTTTCTTTTCTTTTTCTCTACAAACTTAAAAGCTTCCAAACATACTGGGTTGTATCTTTGGGGCAAGTCAAATGGTACTCTTTGTGATCTACAAGAACCGCAAAAAAATAATAATAGAGGAGCAGAAGCTGCCTCAACACATTGTGATCAGTGTTGTGAAGCTAAGCCCAATCAAGACTTCTGAGGTACAACCAGTCTGCTCCCACCAACCCAATTGTGATGATCATGATATTAAAGTGGGTGGAGATCAAAATGCGCATCAACAAACAGACCACAATGAGAAAAGCTCCAAGGCCTCCAATCAAGTCCAACCAAGTGAATCAGCTGTTTGATTTGCCTCTCTCTCTCTCTCTCTCTCTCATACTGCTTAATTATACTGTAAGAGGAGTGTATGTGAGCTACTACTGTAATGAGAGTGTATACATGAGCTGAGAGACTGTTTCATCTTCCTCTATAAGAATGTATTACTAAGGAGCACCAAAAATAAAACTGTAAGAGAATGATAAATTGTACGTATCCCTCTGTTACATTGCTTGGACATTCATAGAATGATATAGCATCCTATGACTTCACACCTTTAGCTTTCACAAATTTTTTCCAATATTCCCTATTGAAATTAAAACTTTTGTTGAAACGATTTCTCTGTTTTTTTTTTTTCATTAACAAAATTTATTGGGCTTATGATCGAGTTACATACACAACAGAACTAGCCCTCCTATTGTTGAATATTTTCAAAATAAAGTATTTTTATAATGGGTTATATATTGGGGTTTTTGAAAATTTCATATGTTCTTTAGAAAGCTTGAAAGTGCATTTTTGCACTTGTCCCACATTGGAAAAACAGGAGGAGGTTAAAGGCTTTATAAGTCCTTAGTTTGGACTTATGGGTTGGGCCCCAAGGGGTACCCATGTTTTGTGAGGAGGGAGGACCTAAGCAAGATTGGGCTTGGACCCAAAAACCACACGCGCGCGCCCACCCGTCCCTCACTGGGCTTGGCTGGGTTGGGTCATTAGATCCAATGGGCCTATTCTTTTTGGACAAATCGATTTTGGATTTGGGCTTGGATCTGGATCTGGAGTGGGTGTGCAGAATTGGGTATGGAGCGGATCTGCCGACCCGAGCGCGTGGATCCAAACGGTCGCAACCACTAGGCAACCAAAGGTCACAACCTTTGGTGCGAAATGGTGCAACCAAAAGGTGCGAACCCCTCTATAAATAGGGGGTTCGTCCAGACTAGAAATGACAATTCATAATCCAATTACAGAATCGAATTTCTTCTTCTTCTTCTCTTCTCGTGTGGGTTCGGGCTTTTCATTACTGCGTTCTGATTGCTGCAGAAATTGAAGCGCAGTGTCTTGGTTTGTTTGAATTACATCAATGGTATTCTGCTCTATTTTCGTCGTGCATACGCAGATAGAGGATCAACAGATCAGCCTTATTTTATCCTAAGGCGAATTTGCTGTCAACCTGGTGCACACATTTGGTGGGGGCAAATATTGTCTTTAGGAAAGCGACACAGTAACGTGACTTAAGGTATTTATTCTACTTTGGAGATTCGTCAAACTACACCAAATATTTTTTCAACAATCTAAAGACAATATTCGTAATGCTGCGACCAGTCAGACGAATTCAACCTCCAATTGTCAGAATTTTACGTCGGCCAATAAGACATACTGCTAGGGGTGTTCAAGAACCGACCGATACCGATTGAACCGACCAAAACCAAACCAAACCCCCCTATTTGGTTGGTTTTAATGAGTGCCACGGTCCCTAATGGTTTTCACTTTTCTCAAACCGAGGTGATTGGTTTGGTTCATATAATGAGGGTATAGACCAACCAAACCGACCGATGTACATCCCTACTATTTGCATAATGCATGCTTGTTTGATTGTGGTTGTATGAATTAGCCCAATTGGAACTTATTTTGGAAATTGGTACTTGGTAGTGTGGAATACTTCATGCATAATAGGTTTTTATTTGAAAATTACTAGTGATTGATTTTGGGTGACACAATTTTCAAATTACTTCATGCATAATAGGTTCCAATTACTAGTGGTTGATTTTGGGTGACACAATTTTCAAATTACTTCATGTATAACATGTTTCGCATTGCTAGTAGTTGAAAAGAGAGAGAACATAGGAGTTGGCAGTGATAATTTTTTTGGGTGACACAATTTTGGGACACTAATTTATTTATTTATTTTTTTCAAATTAGCATCTATCAAAATCGATGATAAACCGGCCGAACCGAGCTGAAAAACATCTCCTATTTTGGTTGGTTATCATGAGTGCCACGGTCCCTAATGGTTTTCATTTTCCTCAAATCGAGGTGGTTGGTTTGGTTCATATAATGAGGGTATAGACCGACCAAACCGGCTGATGTACACCCCTACATACTGCAAGAAGTAGGCGGGAAATTAGGCAGGTTTTTATAAGGCATCGTTTGGCTCCTCAGAGGAGATTTTTTCGAGACGGACGAAGAAGAATATATCAGAGTCTTCATACTATTTTTCAGATTGTGGAAACTTATAATCGGGTAGTAGAGCATTTATTTCCCGAGTTGTTAATTGAGTTTCCAGATTTAAGAATTGAATTGTAGTGTACTGATTCAATTATTGTATTTTCAATAATATTTAATAATAATAATAAAGTTTATTATTGAAAATATAATGGCTCAGTCACTTCAACAAATGACTCAGAATTTTATGAAGTTAGAACGGTTAGATGGGGGAAATTTCAGGCATTGGCAGAAGAAGATGCATTTTCTACTCACCACACTGAATATGGTCTATGTTTTAAACACGTCATATCCAGAGGAGCAAGAAAATGAGACATTAGCACAGACTCGGGAAAGAACCAAGTGGGGGAATGATGACTACATATGCAGGGGACACATTCTGAATGCTTTAGCAGACTCTCTGTTTGATATCTATCAGCACGTGGAGAATGCAAAGGAACTGTACAACAATTTGGAAGCTAAATACTTAGCAGAGGATGCAACAAGCAAGAAATTTCTGGTTAGTCATTTTATGAAATTTAGTATGGTAGATAATAAACCTGTTATGAATCAATTTCATGAGATACAGCATATTCTTAACCAATTTAAGCAACAAAAGATGAATATGGATGATTCCATAGTTGTGTCTTCTATTATTGAAAAATTGGCACCTTCCTGGAAAGAGTTTAAGAAAAGTCTTAAACACAAAAAGGAAGATCTTACTCTCGAGGAACTAGCAAAACACTTTCGTTTGGAGGAAGAAACTAGGCGCCAAGAAAGTAAGGATGAGATTGGAGATCATGTGTCTAAAGTCCTTGTGATGGAGGACAAAGGAGATGGCAAAGGGGAAAATTCTAATAATAGGAAGCGCAAGAATAAAGGTCAACCCAACTCAGACTCAAAGAAAAAGAAAGGAACATGTTGATTCTGTAGCAAGCAAGGACATTTCAAAAGTGAGTGTCGATCATTCAAAAAGAAAACTGGAGAATCAGAGTCCAAGAATAAAATGCTGGCTGTTATCTCCGAGATTAATGTACTCGAGGATGCTGGTGATTGGTGGATCGATTCTGGAGCTACAAGACATGTGTGTAATGATAAGAGCTTTTTCAACACCTATGAACCGATGGATGATGGAACAGTTCTCTACATGGGCAACTCTTCAACAGCCGCTATTAAAGGCAAAGGAACAGTGTATATAGAATTTACTTTTGGGAAAATTTTGTCTTTAACTAATGTATATCATGTACCTGAAGTTAGGAAAAATCTTGTATCTGGAAGCATGCTTAATAAGTATGGCTTCAAGTTAATTTTTGAGTCAGATAAGTTTATACTGTCCAAGGTTGGAGTTTTTGTTGGGAAAGGATATTTGTATCAAGGAATGTTTAAGCTTAATATTAATAAAATAAATAATTCTATTTATATGCTTGATTCTTTTTATTTATGGCATGCTAGATTAGGACATGTTAATACTAGGAAAATGGATGATATGGTTAAATTAGATTTAATTCCTAAGTATGATAATAACATAGGAGATAAATGTAAAGTATGCATGCAAACTAAAATAACTAGAATGACATTTCCTAAAGTGGAAAGAACCACGTCTTTGCTAGAACTTGTTCATAGTGATGTATGTGACATGCATAGCACCCCCACTAGAGGAGACAAAAAGTATTTTGTGACATTTATAGATGATTTTTATAAATTCTGTTATATTTAGCTTTTGCATTCAAAAGATGAGGTACTTAGTAAATTTGTAGCTTATAAAACAAAAGTTGAAAATCAATGTAATGTCAAAATAAAACGGCTAAGGTCTGACAGAGGTGGAGAATATCATTTTCCTGAATATTGTGAAAATGTGGGTATAATACATGAAACTTCTGCACCTTATACACCTCAACAAAATGGTGTTGCTGAAAGAAAGAATAGAACCTTAACTGAAATGGTAAATGCTATGCTCTCTAATTCAAGCTTAACCACTGGTTATTGGGGTGAAGCATTGCTTACTGCATGTTATATACTTAATAGAATTCCTTTCAAAAAGAAAAACATGACTCCTTATGAGCTTTGGAAAAACAAGAAACCTAACTTAAATTATTTTAGAACTTGGGGTTGTAGGGCAATTGTAAGATTGTCTGATCCTAAAAGGAAAAAGTTAGGAGAAAAAGGGATTGAATGCATATTTCTTGGTTATGCTCTACATAGTAAAGCATATAGGTTTTTGGTAATTGAGCCCAATAATTCAATAGAAATAAATACAATCATAGAATCACGTGATGCAGTATTTTATGAAAATAGATTTACTACTATTTCAAAATTAGAATCTAATCAAGAAAATGAATTAATTCCTTTACCTTCTAAGGAAAGTATTGAACCTAGTGAACCTATTGAACCTAGAAGAAGTAAAAGGGCAAGGATTGGAAAATCTTTTGGTCCTGATTTTGTTGTTTATCTTGTAGAAGGAACTAGGAATTCTCATAATAGGCAGACAATGGTTTCACCTGTCATGGAACCAGATCCATTAACTTTTGAAAAGGCTATGAAATCTAAAGATTCTGCTTTCTGGAAAGAAGCTGTCAATGATGAGATAGATTCTATTATGGGCAACAAAACATGGAAGCTTGTTGACCTGCCTCCTGGATCTAAACCAATTGGTTGTAAATGGATTTTCAAAAAGAAAATAAAGGTTGATGGAACTATTGAAAAGTTCAAAGCAAGATTGGTTGCTAAGGGTTTTACTCAAAAGGAAGGGATTGATTATTTTGATACAATGCTCCTGTAGCAAGAATCTCTACCATTAGAGTATTGATTGCCCTAACTTCTATATATAAACTTCAAATCCATCAAAATAGATGTCAAAACGACTTTTCTAAATGGAGAGTTAGAAGAAGAAATATATATGTAGCAACCAGAAGGTTTTGTAGTACAAGGTCAAGAGCAGAAAGTATTTAAGCTTATTAAATCACTCTATGGACTTAAACAAGCACCTAAACAGTGGCACGAAAAATTTGATAAGATTGTAATATCAAATGGTTATAGGATACATGAATCGGATAAATGTGTTTATAGTAAGTTTTCTGATAAACGAGGTGTAGTTATATGCTTATATGTAGATGACATGTTAATTTTTGGTACTGATCTTGAAGTTATAGAAAGTACAAAACAATTTTTATCATCTAACTTCCAGATGAAAGATATGGGCATTGTAGATGTTATTTTGGGAATAAGAATTAAGAGGGAAAAAGATAAATTAATTCTTACTCAGTCACATTATATTGAGAAAATTCTTAATAAATTTAATCAATATGATAATACAACCATGTCTACACCTTATGATCCACATTTAAAATTATATCCTAATACTGGTAGGGCTGTTGATCAATTATTATATTCAAGGGTAATTGGTAGCTTGATGTATGCAATGACCTGCACTAGACCTGATATTGCCTTTGCAGTAGGGAAACTTAGTCGATACACTAGTAACCCAAGCTCCGTGCATTGGCATGCAATTTATCGAGTATTGAAATACTTGAGAAAAACTATAAATTATGGAATAGTCTATACTGGATATCCTTCGGTTCTAGAAGGATACACAGATGCCAGTTGGATAACTGACAGTGAGGGTCATTCTGCTACAAGTGGTTGAATCTTTACACTTGGAGGTGGTACAATCTCCTGAAGATCAAAGACGCAGACATGCATCTCAAATTCAACCATGGCTGCTGAATTTGTGGCATTGCCTTCAAGCAGCAAAGAGGCAGAGTGGCTGAGAAATTTGCTACTGAAAATACCTGTGTGGCCAAAACCAATGGCACCAGTATCTTTGCGGTGTGATAGTGAGGCAACTCTTTCACGAGCTTGTAGCTAAATTTATAATGGTAAGTCTAGGCATATAGGACTTAGACATAGTTATGTGAGACAATTGATAATAGATGGTGTAATAACCATAAATTACGTAAAGTCAAGTGAAAATTTGGCTTATCCTTTAACAAAAGGACTTGCAAGGAATTTGGTGTGGAAAACATCAAAAGGGATGGGACTGAAGCCCACATAATTTATCACTCCTGGTGGAAACTCGACTCAACACTTGAAACATCAAGTCCTTGAGTTCAATGAGCAAAGTACCTCATATGTCGTGATAGCAAGCACTCAAGATTCTTAACATGCATTGAGAATCTTAAATTATATTCATCCCAAGGCTGAAGTGCTTGGTACTTGTAATGTGAAAAGAAGAAGGATGAGTTATTTAACTCTTAATAGACTTACAACGGTGCAGTTGGAGTACTGTAATTACAGGGGTACTTTATAAGTCTACCTATATGAGTGTGGAGGTGGTGCCACTTCCTATGATGTCCAAGGGCTTTGACTCTAGAGCACTCATGAAATAGGATAAAGACCCAAGGCCAATCCACGGGTCGGGTTTTTGAATACTATAGGTATTTTGTCTTGTGTGTGAGACATGTCCGGTTAATCATATAAGATCGCTAGTTCAAAGATACGTCTACTATATCATCTTGATTAACTCTGATGAGTTTCACTAAAGCGAAAGGTTCAAATCAATAAGATACCTTCACCTACGCATAAGGCTGCCATATGAACAAAGAATCATCATCTTGTATTTTGAAAATGGTGGGGGATTGTTGAATATTTTCAAAAATAAAGTATTTTTATAATGGGTTATATATTGGGTTTTTAAAAATTTCCTATGTTCTTTAGAAAGCTTAAAAGTGCATTTTTGCACTTGTCCCACATTGGAAAAACAGAAGGGGGTTAAAGGCTTTATAAGTCCTTAGTTTGGACTTATGGGTTGGGCACCAAGGGGTACCCATGTTTTGTGAGGAGGGAGGACCTAAGCAAGATTGGGCTTGGACCCAAAAATCACACACGCGCGCCGGCCCGCCCCGCACTGGGCTTGACTGGGTTGGGTCATTAGATCCAATGGGCTTATTCTTTTTGGACAAATCTATTTTGGATTTGGGCTTGGATCTGGATTTGGAGCGGGTGTGCAGAATTGGGTCTAGAGCGGATATGCCGACCCGAGCGCGCGGATCCAAACGGTCGCAACCATTGGGCAACCAAAGGTCACAATCTTTGGTGCGGAATGGTGCAACCAAAAGGTGCGAACCCCTCTATAAATAGGGGGTTCGTCCAGACCAGAAATGACAATTCATAATCCAATTACAGAATCGAATTTCTTCTTCTTCTTCTCCTCTCGTGTGGGTTCGGGCTTTTCATTACTGCGTTCTGATTGCTGCAGAAATTGAAGCACAGTGTCTTGGTTCTTTTGAATTACATTAACGGTATTCTGCTCTATTTTCGTCGTGCATACGCAGATAGAGGATCAATAGATCAGCCTCATTTTATCCTAAGGCGAATTTGCTGTCAACCCGGTGCACACATTTGGTGGGGGCAAATATTGTCTTTAGGAAAGCGACACAGTAACGTGACTTGAGGTATTTATTCTACTTTGGAGATTCGTCAAACTACACCAGGTATTTTTTCAACACCTATTACCCTTAACCTTAACCCTCCCAGATCTTTGGTATAATCACTAAGAGACTTTCAATAAAAATGGATTAAGTATTAAATATTCATATTATGATCCTTTAAAGAAGAATAAATTAGGAAGATGATATTCTTATTTACGATTCTGGTGCATCAAGTTAATTAATTGGTAAATATATTTCGATAAAAATGAAGTAATAAATATTCATATTAGGTTTTAAAAGGTTAATTTTCACAATGATTGAGATAGAAAGGTTGAATGTTTAATATGTAAATCATTGGCGTTGATGGAATTTTACTTTCCATTAAATTCTGAAATTGAGTAGGCTGACTTAATAGGATTATTTTAAGTGCCGCACTATGCCAAAAAAAAAAAAGTGATGAAATTATTATTATTATTATTATTATTATTTTTTGGTGGTATGTTAAGAACATCAGATATAAATTCACACGCACCACCTATCAAGCTAGACTCGAACAGTAGACCTTCTCGCGCGGATCCTTAAAAAAGAAGGAGAGATGAAATTTATATAGTATGTTATCGCTTTTACATTTTTTTTGTTTACATTTACAACTTCCAATGTACTGGTTATCGCCTTCGGGGTGCTTCAGATGGTACTCTGTGTAATTAATCCACAAGAGCAGCAAGAAAGTTGCAGATGAGAAGAGTACTGCCAGAACACATTGTGAAGGTAAGCACAAGGACCAGCACTTCTGAGATATTCCTGGAATGCTCTCAGGCTCTCAGCCCAATGATGAGGAAAACACCAAGGGTAAACATCAAAATATGCATGACCAAACAGACCACAATGAGAAAAGCATTATGGAAGAAGCTCCCAATCAAAGCCAACTAAGTGAAATGTGCAGTTTCGAGCATTTAATTTGCTCACCTCTAATACTTTAAGATTTGTTAATTTGTCCATGTCAAAGTGGGCTAGGCCGTGTCATATATATAAAGAACCATTTTAACTATCATAATTTCTCGATCTACTATGTGGTATCTAGAAAATAAAACCTTTAGTATACAAAGCCCAAATAACTTTTACTTAGATTTTCCGTGTTGGATTTCAAATCCGAGTTTAGATTTTTTATATAGGTTTTTTTGTACCTGGGTTGCTAATTGGATTTGGGTATCTAAGATTGTGACACATCATCTAAAATGATAGATGAATGGTATATTTGAATGATGTGCCATCGTCGGATCCAGACTTCAAACACCAGCTATAGAATTTCTACAGAAAGATACAAGCCAAAATGCAAACTTTCTTGCATAGAGCACTCTACATATTCTCTCAGCTAGCTAGCTTTATCCGAAAAATGGAGAAAATAAAATTTACAATTTACAACTTTTATACAACCATGGGCCTCTTATGTAGTTCAAGACACACCAAACTCAATGGAGGACGTAGAGAAGTCCAAAAATACAGAAGAAACAAAAACAAAGCAGAAGCCCATTATTTTGGTTTGCAACTTCCAACACTCCATTTTACTTAATGAATAAATTAAGATAACCAAGAACAGCAATGGCACATCATAAAACATTAAAACCCCTCCAAAAGGAGATATTCAATTCCTACAGTGCTGCTAATTATAGTGCGCATACCAGATAAATTTATCAGATTCATTTATTGATATGATCGAATTTCACAAAAAAATTTAAGAGCGGTACTACAGGCCCGTCCCAATTCCCCCTCTCTTTTTTTTTTTTTTTTTCTCTATATTTGCAAAATTTTTACCGTATTTCAAAGATTTTTGCTGTGTTTCTTTTGTTTTAACTATCCTTATATTTTCACTGTCCTTGTATTTCTTAGATTTTTACTGTGTTTCTAATATTTTTACAGTCCTTATATTTTTACTGTGTTTCTTCCATAAGGATAGTAAATGCTAGACAAGACGGAAGATGGGAAAAATGATATTTTTTTAAATACAAAACGAGATTGATTTAATTAATTTATTTATTTATTAATTTCTAATTTACTATTGTCACACCAGTAGAATAAAAATAGTAGGTAAGTAAATTTAACCCACACTGGAAACCTCAACGTGGTCGTGGGCACAAGATTAATTTAACCTTCTTAGACTAGCTAGCTAGGGAGTATATTTGTACTAATTCACACCCTAGAAGAGGTGGATGAAATTAAATAATTTCTCTTCTAAATTAAAAAAATAAATAAATATGTGGAGTAGTGCATTTTACCAAACTTGATCGATATGCTTTTGAATGGAATTCTTAGGTAAGAATTAATAATTAGTGAATGTGATTTCTTTTTGTCAGGATGACAGAATGAAAGAAACCCCCCAGCCAATATTGTTCTGATAGATCGACAATTGGACTTGTCAGCCTCAAAAAAGAAGCATATATCAACTTCAAAGTTACAGATCAAAACTAAACAATCAGTTTCACCCGACAGCACATTCCGGCCAATTTATTCTTTTGACTCTCATTAACAAATATGATTAGGAAACAGTTTAATTTTAAAATAGACAAAAGAGTCTTCTCTCTAATCTATCATGCATTAAGAACCAATTTTTTTTTTTAATTTGCCAATAGCCTAATATGGGAATAGTATGTAATATACAATCTTGGGAGAATTATTGGGTTTGGGTATATAAAAGAGTGTCGACATTCATTTATTAGCATTCATGGGTTTCAAAGTAAGGATAAGTTTATACCATTTAGACAAAAAAAATAGATATCATACGCTGCCCCAACCTGTCCCGACCCTATAGGGGCGGTTTTTTTTTTTAAGTTTGTGGGGTACGGGGCGGGGATGGGGCAAACAAAATTTGCCCCGCCGGAGTACGGGACAGGGACGGGTTTACCATGCCCCGCTCGGTTTCCCCATCCTGCTCATTTTCCCCACCCCATGGGGATTCCCCATCCCCGCCCCGTTTCCCACCCCTCGGGGATTTCTCATCATCGATTCATTTTCATCAAAATAATTAATACAAGTGTGTAGAGAGGTTCGAACCCAGAACCTCATGCCTATTATGAAAAGGCTTTACCACTAAGCTATGTATAATTTTATCTTTTTATGTTGTGATATATAATATTTAACCTTTTTTTTATATATTTTTGTAAATCTATATCTATACTACTTATAAGAGGCCCAATTTTGAAAAAAAATTTGATCGACTAAAATGCCCTCGCATTAAATGTTAATGACCGTTTTACCCTATTGCAATATTAATTACATGAAGTTTTTATTTAATTCCTTTTTAAGAGTCATATTTTCACTTAATTTCCTAATTCAACAAGGTTACAACAAATTTTGTTATTTTTTAGTGTTTTGAATATTAAAAAAAAAAAAAAACAAAAAAATTTATCGAATAAAGAGAGAACTAATAATAAATTTTTTGCCATACTCACAAAAAATCATAGTGATCCAACGGTCAGCTGACCTTATCCATTATAACAAAAACTACTTATGTTGGTTTCATCTAAGCTGTGTATCATATGGTTCTTATTCATATTGTACAAATGTTAACATAGGGGTGCTATTTTGTAAAACCGACCGTTGGATAAGATGTTCCATATATACACGTCGTGCATAGAAAAAATCACATAGATCCGACAGTTGGTTTCTGAGAAAACATTTAAATTGTTTAAACTTGTGTATCATATGGTTCTTATTTATATTGTACAAATGTTAACATGTGGGTAGTATTTTGTGAAACCGACCGTTGGATAAGATGCTCCATATAAACACATTGTGCATGCAAAAAATTACATAAATTCGACGGTTGGTTTTTGAGAAAAACATTTAAATTGTTTAAACTATGCAAATTTAATATCATAGTTTTTTCAAGAATGTGGCATTTAGAAAAAAATGACCGTTGGATCAACATGATTTTTTTCATGCATGTCTTACATAAGCGAAACATCTCATCCAACGGTTGTTTTTTAAAATGTCACAGGGAGAAACTGAACAGCTACATACTGTATCATGTAATGCAAGATATTAATGCTTGAATGCATGTAAATTTATATGTACTATGTGTCTGTGTGTATATAAACTTTGTGTGTGTGTGTGCGAAAGCGCGCGCGCGCTTAGCACCTTGTTGAATTAGGAAATTAATTGAAAATATGACTCTTAAAAAATGAATTAAAGAAAAACTTCATGTAATTAATATTGCAATAGGGTAAAATGGTCATTAACATTTAATTCGAGGGCATTTTAGTCGATCAAAAGTTTTTTTAAAATTGGGCTAAGTAGTATAGATTTATAAAAGAATATGAAATAAGGTTAAATATTAATATATATCACAATTTAAAAACATAAGGTTATACATAATTTAGTGGTAAGGCATTTTCATAATAGGCATGAGGTTCTGGATTCGAACCTCACTACATACTTGTATCAATTATTTTGATGAAAACGGGGCGAGGAAAATGAGTGGGGTGGGGATGGGGATACCATTCTATACCCCGGTGGGGTACGGGGCGAGATGGGGAGTATTTTTCTTGACGGGGACGGGGTAGCAAAAAACTCGCCCAATCCCGTCCCGCCCCGCCCCATTGCCATTCCTAATCATACGTAGATAAATTATTAGTTTTATAATTAGCTAAGAACTCTTGAATGGCAAGATAGAATTTTGTTGAAAGTTGAAACCTCTAAAGGCCATTTTCCAAAGTTGATATGCAAAAGTCATCTTGGAAGAGATGAACTGATAAGGGATTTGTTTGCATTAATTTTTCTTAAAATTTTGGAGTTCAAAATTTCGCTTGATTTAGGGCCTATTTGCATTAACTTTTCCTTATAATCACTTTTGGAGCTTAAAATTAGGCTTGATCTAAGAGGAATGATGATAATCACTTTTAAACAACTTGAGGGATGATAGGATGCATGGCAAAATTTTCATACTAATAGTGATTGTGGCAAAAGTTAGGAGGCCCAAACTTTTATCACAATCATTTTTAGTATGAAAATATGGTTTGAACATAATTTTAAAGAAATATGTGAAGAAATAGTTATTCAAAAGTGATTCTAGTAAAAGCAAACACAAACGGGCCCTTATGAGATTGAGTGATAATCACTTTTAGACAATTTGAGATCAAAGTGATATAATAATTAACAAAAATTTTCATAGTAGAAGTTATTGTGCAAACAAATTTAGTACCTATTGTTGACATGTGAAAATATGGTTTAAAAATAACTCTAAAAAAAAATATGAAAAGATAATTCTCTGAAAGTAATTTTAAAAAGCTAATATAAACGGCCCTAAAGTAATATAATCTTAGCTTTAAATATTACTAAAAATTTTAATTTGTCATTCACACTTAATAGTTCGAGAATTTTACGATTGTATTAGAGGAGCTTCCAAAAAACTCTTCGTTGATTTTCACTTAATTTTTTTTTTTAAAATACTATAACATAAGACACTTTAACTCTAAATTAAAAACTACCTGATGTGTCGTGCCTTGAGTGCGGAGGTCTCTCCTCTCAACATGTTTATAGATTATTTAAGAAAATATCCCAGTCCTCAAAAACTCCTTTAGCCGCATGATTCACGTCACACTCGTGCATATAATATACATGCAGCTAGCATGCCACTAGTAAACACCTGAACTACCTCAGAAAATATCCAACATAATAATTTTTTATTTAATTTTTAAAATTTATTAAAATATCTAGCTTCTAAAGAGTTAAATCATTGAACATTATATTATTCGGATCAAAAGAGATGGCCTGATACACTAAGCTAATCTTATAATAAATCAAATCATTAGAGATAGATTAAGAAAATCTTATCCTTTCAGGTGATCGATCATCTACATATATATTCTATACTGTCAACCTACCACTACTAATAAGGACTGAAGCCAATAACATTAAATATATTGTTCTTTAATTTCTGCTTCATCGATCCTCCTCTCTTCGTACACACACACAAGGCTCTTTTTCTTTAATATTAATATTCTAACCTAGCAGAAAGCTAAATGTAGAGAGAGAGGAGATTAGGAAATATTCCTGCATTAACAGGTAGATACGTGGGACTGTCATGAAGATCAAACTGTGACACTTGTTACAATTGAAGAGGCAGACTTTTGAACTACCTATCCACGCGTGACAGTCAAAAGATATGAGATGGAACGCAATAACAGTTGCTGTGTTTTGTGCACTGTGCAATATATATATATATATATGGTCAAGTTCTCTTACACCCTATTTTGACACCTATGTTTACACATCGTTTTCAAAATACTATTTATAATAGTTATTTTGATGAACAGACCGTTGGATTCAATACATTTCTTATGCATATCACGTATAGCAAAAATCATAGTGATCCAATGGTTAGATTTTAAGAAGTGTCACTATAAAAAAATTTTATGTTTTTAATTAATAAAAAAAATAATAGTTCTTCAAAATGATATTTTTCAAAAACTAACCGTTGGATCACTCCGATTTTTTTCATACATGACAAACATAAAATAAGTATCTAATCTAACGGTCGGTTTCTCAAAATTTTCGATTTACAATGGTATTTAAAAATGAGGTGTAAACATATGTATCAAAATAGGGTGTAAGGAAACCTATCCCACATATATATATATATATATATATATATATATATATATATATATATATATTGTGTTGCATGCCTGTCCTCACTTAATGTGAAGCATAAGGAATCTGTGAACTGATAGGTTATTTGGTAGAGTTAATTAATTGAGCTTTTAAGGTTTCATTGGTTTGACTGCTCGTACATGTTTGTACTGACCAATAATGATACTTTGGCTCCTAACCAGGAGGAACTTTCCCCACGTATAAAAAATCTTTAAAATGTGATTGCATAAGTACATGTTTAACTTTTTAATTAAAAATGAGAGTGAATTCATTGCATAAAGTCCTTAAAATTTTAATTGTAGTTTAGTTTTATAAAAAATTTTCAAATTTTAAAATTGAATAAATAGAGTCCTGATCTTATCAGATATACCTCATTTTAATTAAAATTAGTTAAAAACACGAGCCCTAGGATTTCCATTCACTTAATGCATGATTCATCTCAAGATTCCAATCCAATAACTTAAGAGTCTTAACTGATTTTAGTTAAAATGAGGTATCACACATGAGAATATTTTTCCGAATAAGTAATTACATGAATTATATATAGGTTAGATTTAAATAATTCTTTTAAACTTCAAAACTGATCGAATAAATAATTTTCCTTAACTATGAATTATATATAGGTTAGATTTAAATAATTCTTTTAGTTAGACATCATAACATCATTACATTACAGAAGCTAGAGGGGTTAGAAGTTAGAAACCAAAACTTGGTCTTACAAGGAGAGAAGTGTTGCTAAGCCCAAGGCCTTTGGGCGTGACCTAGCCAACTATTTAAGTTGCAGACAATTCTATAAATTATGTGAACTTTTATAATGTGGGCATTTGTTTCCCCACTAGATGAAGATTTGTTGTGTTGGCAATTGGGTGCGTGGTCTTTATCCTCCACTACCTACTAAAGTAATCCTTCTCTTCATGTAACAATATGTAACAATATTATGCAAGGATCCCAACTCTATTTATATGTCACCCCTACTGTGCCATTATTTGTATCATTGCTTGGATGACAGAACGTTAGGGTTTTGCTTTAGTACATATCCTGCTTCCTTAGAGAGAGAGAGAGAGAGAGAGAGAGAGAGAGAGAGATGGCCATGTTCTCCATTCACCATCCATGGGTTTTTATCTTTGGTCTTTTAGGTAGGATTATGGGGATTATTCACTTACTGTCCCTCTTGTTCTCTTCTTTCACTTGTTATGAAATGTGATTTCATGAGTCTTTTTACGTACATTATGCATTTTCTACTCTTTCTATATATCTAGCTTGGTGATGTTACTCTTTACTCAGATGGCATAACTTAGAGAGTTCTTGTGTAAATGACAAGAATTAAGAAAATATTAGATTAAAAGGGATCAAATTTAAAAATTAGAAGTTCATGAAAAATATACTTTTTTAATCTTTACTAAAGTTTTAATGTTTTAGTACTATCTGCGTGGACAATATGCATGTTGTTCTGTGGGCTGGCTGTTCTTACGTAGCCTCCCAAGTTATAATATTTTAGGCTCTGTTTGGTTCTTGAAATTAGCATGCGGGAAAGAAAAAAAATGCTAAAAATTACTTACGAAAACAATTTCCTTCACTACCATTCATTCTTTTCGGTATCAAGAAGCTTAAAATCTTATTATTCTATTACGTGAGAAAGAAAAATTCCAAAGAAATCTTACTTAATTTTTCTAGTTTCTTTGCAATGTTACAGGCAATTTTGTCTCCTTCATGGTGTATCTTGCTCCAGTGTAAGTTCATTATTTGAACTTCCTTCTTTAAATTTGGCTTTACCATGCAATCCATAGATAGAAGGTTGATATATATATATAAAGGACTAACTGAGATTAAATTCTTGATCAATTTATTCAGACCAACATTTTTCAAGGTTTGTAAGAAAAAATCAACAGAAGGGTTTCAATCAGTTCCATATGTAGTTGCGCTATTCAGTGCAATGCTTTGGATATACTATGCATACCTCAAGTCCAATGCATACCTTCTCATCACCATCAACTCGCTTGGTTGCATCATAGAGACCATTTACATTTCCGTGTACATTGCTTACGCGCCAAAGCAAGCCAAGGTTCGTATTAATGGAGGAAATATGCACTGTTACAAAGTATAGCTACAAAAAAAAAAAAAAAAAGTAATGCTAGATGAATCAAATCTTAGACTAAAATTTTTAAACCAAATGATGTCTCAGAATAATATAGTCTTAATTTTTGTGCAGTTCAAAAATCAAGATAATGTGATTCTGACACATTATTTGGTTTAAAAAATTTTGTCCACTTAGTATTTTCCAAAAAAAAATAATAATTGTGAAATGTGAATTTTTTAAACTACTCATTAATGAATTTCCAAAACTACCCATATTCCTTTTTTGTAGTAATACTTTAATTATAACTGTGCATAACATTACTTATTAATTAAATGTCTACCGTAAATGAATTTTTTAAACAACTCATTAATGAATTTCGACTTGGATTGAATATTTGTTTGCAGGTCCTTACTCTGAAGCTACTTCTTCTGTTGAATTTTGGGGGATTTTTCCTGATTATTGTTCTCTCTCATTTCTTGGTAAAAGGATCGAACCGGGTCCGAGTTCTTGGATGGGTTTGTGTAGCACTCTCTGTGAGTGTTTTTGCAGCACCTCTGAGCATTATGGTACGTGAGGATGCAACAAAAAGAATTTTCCCTTGGAACAATTTTTTTTTTTTTTTTTTTTTTTTTTTTG
>JAESVK010001301.1:2985466-3022940 GCA_017140935.1 Hamamelis virginiana
ATTATCCCAACATGTTTTTTCTTATTTCTTTTTGGCATTGAAAAGTGCACTACTTTTATCAACTCCCTGTGTATTGTATTATATTATATTATTGCTCTAAATAATCTACACTAAACATAAAAAGCATGAATCTAAAAAAAAATTATATAAAAAAAAAAAACCTTGTGATTGACCAAAATATCTGCACGCCAATTCAGAAGAATTAAATTGAGGGTGAAGAGAAGATTCTGTTCAACCACCTCATCCCCACCCAGAAGAAAAAAAAGGAGAGAGAGAAGAGTTTATGACAAAAGCCCTTCAATAGTTTGAGACCAACAAGCACATAAAAAGGTTTTTACATTGAACCTGTAAATACACAACTAATGTGTCTGTTCCTAAGATTGGTCATATTCTCCTCCTTTTGGTCGGTAAAACGGTTGACTTTATTGTACAATTCTCGCAAAATTTTGAGACATGGAGATGTAGAATACAATTTTCTCAAAAAGGAATCGATAAAAGATAGAAAAATTGATTAGCCAAGTGATGCCCAATCTGGATATGGGCATTCATAAACCCAATCAGGTCCGGAGTAGCGGACACAGTGTAGCCATAAACCCTCTTCATGCCCCTCGTATCTGCATAACAAAAGCAAAACTCAGTACAAGCTTAAGATATGGATATAGATATGGATATGGAATAAAGAGTTATGATCTAGTCAGCAAATCCTAACTTAGGCTGAGTCAGAAAACACTTAAATGACTGTTAGATCATTCAAGTAGCCTAGATCATCACTCAAATGGCTGAGATCTAACGGCCATTTAAGTGTTTACCAGCAAATGCTGACTTGATCATTTTACATGGAATAAAAATAACAACCACATATAATCGACCTCAATTATAAATGCATTTCAAGTCCCTGTTGTTCAAATTCTCTGAAATGAGCAGCTTTGAACGAAAGTCTCATTTCAAAGAAACTGAGAACTGGGGAGAGCAGATCCCTAAAAGTTTCTAATCTAGTTTTCAGAGGTATCATAAAATGCTAATTGCATCCCCAAATGTTTCTAACCTAGTTTTCATTTCAATCTTTCACACTTTCCCATTATATTGTGTTGTAATATGACCACGATATATTCCATCTAAATGGATGGTGTGGCTAGTATTGAGGAAAAATGAGTCAGAACCAACTTCACAGATGTCCACAGTAACATGAACAGCCTTCTAATAGAAGGTTTAACCACAAACAGAATTAAAAATGGGATCAACACTATAATAACTCATGACTAAACATTTAAATTATGTTCCAAATAGTATCTCAGTATGAGAAAAATCTCTCTTACCCTTTAGGAGCCAAATTTGGACAATTTGTACACATGGGATCAATGCTGAAATCTTCACTGGAGTTCTCCTCGTAGTCATCAAAACAATTTTCACCAGAACTGGATGTTATAAATTGGTCAGTATTAACAGCAGCTCTATCAGCACTTAGTCCTTTAGTAGAACGATCTTTAATAAATTCAGAGAGGTAGAGCATGTCATTGGCTATTGGATGGCCAGTATATTGTAGATGGACACGTATCTGCACCAGAGAGAGACTTCATATCAGTGAAGCACACATGTACATATGTTATTTTATCAGTCCAAGCAACATAAATGCAAAGCTAGATAATTAAACTATCAATAAGAAACAGACTATTAATGATTTATCTCAAAACAAGATGGAGGGGGAGCAAATGAAATGTATGTGATTATCAAATCTAAAGAATAATTGGTAAAAATATCACTGCTTCAGATCAAAACAATAAAAATGCAGAGCTCAGCCACTTGATCATTTATAAGCATTTTAGTATTTAAAGTTGACAGGAGAAAATCAAGAAGGAAGGAGGGAGGGGAAACAGTTGAAATGGTTCCCTGTTTGTAAATGCAAGGAAGGCCACTAAAAATTCTGTGTTGCTACTTGCTATGGACTGATGAATATTGTATGTGTAACCTGTAGATTTTCTTACTTGATGAGTTCGACCAGTGATTGGTTCGCACAAGACGAGACTATGAGTTCCGTTGGTATTAATCCTAGTAAACTTTGTCGAAGCAGCCTTCCCCTTCAATGGAGTATTACGACAACAATCGCCCACCTGCATTACCAAAGGAGGGATTTAGATTTAGTAAAGATGTGTCATGGCTTTTTGTATCTGAAATTAATAAAAGACATCTTACGAGACCAATTAGAGAAAAAACAATGAACCGTAGCAAGAATTTTTCGTCATAATGGATGTAATAGCAAGAATGAGGAAAAGATCACTGGTAACAGATCAGTGAATTACTGAAATGACTTAACACTCTAAGACAGCTTAAAGCTTGTCTCATGGTTGAAGCTATATGATCACTGGTGAGCATCATGTGCGCTTGCGCACACACACACAAGTAAAAAATAAAAAACAAAAAATTGTACATGAGGATATGCTCCATATCAATTGTTGAACCAGCTGATCCGAACTCTATTGCCCTGAAACAGTATTTTACCACTAATATAAGGAATGCTTTCAAGACCACTAACAGGCTTGCATTCTACATACTAGTTCTTGTTTTTTCCATTCACACCTTTACTTGAGAATTCAAAAGTAATAAAGCAAAGCACCAACTAAACCACTGTACATTTCTCACAGATTATATCAGCTACCTATAAAATAAAAGGGATTGAATGGAAAGCCTTACCTCCACTGTGCTCCTTCCTTCTCGAGCATTATAATTTACGTTCACGCTAACAACTTGCTGAAAAGAAAATTCTTAATAAATGCCAAATAGAAAATAAAAATTGATCCAATTCTTAACACGAACAGGACAACACTGTTAATAGCTAAAAACTCACTGAATCACAATATACATGAATGGATGGCACAGTTTCTAAGTTCATCAAAATATTAAATTCAGATTAATGGCAGCATAACATGCAGTTGGCAAATAGTGCATTTAGTTCTATTATTAAAACCAGCTTATAAGTTATAACATTCAGATTGGCACTTTGCTTATCATTATGTAATTGCTAACCTGTGATCTAAATTTCCAGCATGTCAGGCTTATAAATAATCATCAAGTTGATAAAGATCAAAAGATAAAAATTTTGGAGTATGGACTTCAAATAATTAAAATTTTAAAGTTTTAGATGGTAATCACCTGTCTACTACTCAAACATATTCCAATCTTTATCATTAACAGTTCAAGCTCTTGAAAAGGGGGGAGGGGGACCAATGTCAGCCAACTGACGAGAGGAATTTATCCATAACATGATCACAAACCATAATTCAGGTCCAAAGAATTACACATTGGAAGGTGATTTCGAAGTAGAGGATCTTGTCTGAAAGTTAAAAACTTCATATAAAAAGTTAGATGAAAATAGAAACCACCATCCACTCCCTGCGATTAGTTAGAATAACTTTCCATTGATCACTAGTTATGCCGGTGCATCAAATTTCCTAAATCATCTACCCAAAATGATAAATAAATTAATAAATAAACTAATTTTCTATATAACCAACTCAACCATTCATATCAATCTTTTTTTTTCTTTTTTTTCCTTTTTCTTCTTTAACTGGCACCTAATATTACTAATCATTCTATACAGCTAACTCAGGAATTTCTCCAACCAACTAAATATCCAAGCAGAACTATTTTACTTGGAACATTTTCTTTTCAGTTTTTCTAGGAGTAAAATAATTAAGCGTGTATACATGTCATAGGGGATATCACCCAGAAAATTATCAAACTCAAGCACCTACCACATAAATCGCCTATGCTTAAAACAAGAGAATACCTCATCCTCAGGAAATATCCCAATGACCTTTGCAATATACTGTTTCTTCACCATCCCAGCTTCAATCTGCACCAACCACATCCCACTTTAACAGTTGCAAATATGTTTTCTTTATAGTAGACGAATTGTATTGCTAGCAAAAAAGGAAAACTACAGAAGGGAAATAATCAGTATGCAAAAAACTCAATCTTAAGGAATATATGCCAAGTAATGATTCTGTTACTAAACACAACTTTTAATTTTCATGACCAGTTATGGTGGAAAGATAAAGAATTTTTGGGTTAGACAAACAGTAAATGGTGTCCAGTCACATTATATTATACTTCCTTCGAACAGTGTACAGCAGTAATTGACTTTCTGCTTGCTTTAAAATAGTAGTATAGCAGCATAAGGCTTACCTGTTGCCTAAAAAGGTCAGCTTTAGAAGCACTTCTGGCCAAAATTAGGAGTCCTGAAACAAGACGGTCCAGTCGATGTACCGCTGACATAATTGTGTCAAGGGAAAGATATAAACCCCAGAATCGCAACACTGTAGTGGAGAAATATAAGATTTACCTCTTTAATTGAACAAAAATCCACATTTATATTTTTATTCAGGAATTAGAAAGCCCTCTATAGTTATGATTATTATAATATTTCCTTCTAAATAATATTTGTTTTGGATACGAAATAGAGGTGCCAAGTCATGCTCTGCCTGAAGGATGCCAACAACAGTATTTTTACGATATTGACCACATGGATGAACCTACATAACAGTAGAAACAAATAAATTTAAACCCCATGTCAAAGTCAAAGAGTTGAACTCTAATCAGGTTGTGGGTGTGGAAAGAGGCCCTTCTCTCACTGTGGGCCATGTATATGGCAGACATAAAGAATTGTCAGGACTTCACTAGAAGGAACTAAAGGAAAGCAATCAAACGATCTTAAAAAAAACTATCGCCCTTGCAATCATGTATGGATCACTGGGCCAATACTTGAGTGAGATAACTTCCACAAATGGAAACAAACCCAACCCCCTCACCCCCCCCCCCCCAAAATCAAAAAAAAAAGCATATCAATCCTATAATTCAATGACAAGCACAAAACAGTGAGTGATTAGCTTTTTCCAATACCCTTCTTGTCCTCAAGACAAATTGTCAATGGGGGCTGCCAAATAGAAACCAATGCACAAGCTAAAGAAAATAAGAAAAAATGCTAGCAACATTTTCACATGGTAAATGTAGAATGCCAAAATTATATAAAATGCTCCTCATGGCCAAAAATAGTGACACTTTTTCCTTTTTCTTCCTTTTTTTTTTCTTTTCGAATTGCTTATTTTTAGGATTTTTTTCTAGCACTCGTACTTGAGTAAAAATCTGCTGTCCAAAGGAATAAAATGAAATCCAACTCTAACATATAGCTATACCTATCTCTTATGTATGTAGCATTGAATTTGCGTGTGTGTGCATGTGTGGAGAGAGGTGAAGACAGGGGGGGTTATCCATACTGAAGTTTTCATTTTCAATCATTACTTCTAATGATGGCAACTCAAATAGCTCAAACAAGCCTTGGCCAATGATGACAATGATGGTGGACTGGTGGTTGTGAGTATAGAACTTACTAGATGTCTTCTAGTATTTGGTGTTGTGGTTATGCAGTGGTTGTAATTGCACACCTTCTCAAATGTCAAAATTAAAACACAAATCTTATTTTACATTGAAACGTGCATTTTTAAACTACACCATTTTGGTCTTTAAGACAATCATGACCTGACCTGAAATTACTAAAAGCATTGCAGAAATGAAGTAAGCAATTCTAACAAACACCCCACCCGCACGCGCACAGAGTATTAAAAGAGTTAAAGGAAGCCACTTTATATCAGAGCACCCCAATTGCAAAGCAAAAGTCATATAATCCAGCTAACATGAAAACTGAAAACATCCACCAACCATTGATGACTTACCGGAACAGATGCCGGCTTACAGATGGTCAGCACATCTGGTTCTTTTTGCAGAATTGAGACATCCAACGCCATCACCGGCGGTTCATGCCTACAGCCTTTTCGATATCAATTACTAACTTAATAACTTCACAGTAGCAGTTGGAACTTTGAAAGCAGATAAGAAACAACATATCATGAAAATTAAAACCAAATCAAACATTCATAATTTCAAAAATCAACACATATAACTCCAAAACCAGGAACAACATGTTTTATAAATATATAATAAATTCACAAAAAGGGCAGCATGGAACACAACCAACCTATGTAAGAAGTGACTTATCTTTTGCGAAGGTCGAACTATATGCGAAACAGGTACTATCTGTCCATCAACTTGTATCCGTCCACATTTAACAGCAGAAACCTACAATGCTCAACTCATAGTTCACAAACTCAGAGGCAATCAAAACATTTCTTCACACAAAGTATAGAAGCATCAAATCGAGCAAACTAAGAACAATATATATGTATGTATATCGGACTTACATAGTAATCATAAGATCGGCCTTTAAATTCTTCGGCAAACAGATCGACAATGGTTTTGCCCGCCCAACGATTCTTAGCCTGCGCGCAGACAAGCACCAAAAATCAGAGCTTTTAAATCATGTAGTCAGGGTTTAGTTAGGGATTTGAATAGAAATATTTATACTTTTTATATACAATTTAATGGATAGAGAGAGAAAGAGAGGGGTGCAGTAGTGAGTAGTGAGAGCACTGACATGAGAGATAAACTCGAAGTAGTAAGGTCTAACATGGCGCCTGCCTGCAATATTTCCCGCCAAATATATAAGTTTCGCAAATGAAGTTGATTCAGAGATGACGATGAAAGGGTTTTATTTTATTTTTTTACCATTGTGGAAGATGTAATCGTGGCGCTCTGGTGGGTTTGCTGGTGTTTGCCATACGATCTCCATGTCTTCCTCCCTCTTCCTCTTCATCTTTCTGTTTTGGATTTGGTGTATATATATGTAGCTTGTATATATATATATATAAATGAAATAACTCGAAGAAAAATAAAAACGACGTCGTCTCTTCAGCTCAACACATACGAAATTAAAATTAATAAAATTTATACTTTATTGACCAATTTTTTGTGCTTCTCCAACATCTCTATAAATTACTTATGACTTAACAAATTAATACACTCTAAAATAAAGTTTGAGTTTGCTTCGTTTAGTTTCCAAATGAATTCAAACAAACATTTTATATTGAATTAATCTCGAACGAAGTTCAAGTAGTTTGATTATTTAAGGTATTATCGAAGTTATTTGAGTTGAGCACAAAAACAAAAACTACAAATCATCTTCACTCGGTGTCATTGCCGTTTGATGAGCTATTTGATTAATAAGTTGTCTTCAACCCATTCTTGCAATGAAGTAGTTTGCAACTTGAGATTGAATTCTATGATCCAATAAACTTTGGCAACTTTTGACAAAAGGAGAAATACTCCATCCTATAGTTGTGATTTTTCCCACCAGATTGCTCTGCTCTTGTTCCTCAAGAACTTTTAGTTTATAAGTGTATATCTTAGGTAATTTATTTCGATCACTATGACTTTCATCTATCCTCGGCAAAACTTTGAATATTTAAATCCAATATTGGTGAGTAAGCTCGGGTGATTGTGTTAGGAAGAAAAATTCCATTAGACAAGCAAAATTAGCATGAACTTGACAAATTGTAGAACTTTTTATAATGAGATCTATAGAGTTTGACTCAATAAATTAACAAATGCAATAATAAATTTTGAATTTGACTCATTTACTTGGTTAGCCAACTCAAACGAGTATGTCATTAAAACAAGGAAAATGCTAAAGTTCCTGTACGAGGTCTCGTCTACTTTTCCCGACTGATGTGCTACAGTTTCCATGTCATTATATTGGAAACATCCAACATAGTGAAAATTTTCAATACAGTGAAAACATTCTAATACAGTGAAAATGTCCAACACAATGCAAATATCATAACACAATGAAAACTAAAAAAATACAAGTAAAACACACAAAAAAAATGTAAAAATATAAAAAAACGCAAGGAAAAAAAAACATAATGAAAACCTAAAAAAAAAAAAAGTGAAAACTCGAAAAATGCAATGAAAACACAGTAAAAATATTGGAAGAAGAAGGAAGAAGAAAAAAGAAAACATAGTAAAAATGTTGGAAGAAGAAGAAGATTGGCGTTGATGTACTCGCGAGTCGCCGGCAGCAACAGTCACCGATATACGTGAAGATGATTGGCACTGACATTAAGAGAATATTGAATCACAAATCTACTGCATGCTGGAAACGCGACGTTGATCTCAACGGTGAAATCTACGCTACTTGAAGAGTTCATTGATGCTAAGTCATGTTTATATGCCAAACGAAAATTTAACCGGAGTGCTAGCACCGCTCCTAAAACAGAAGGCTAGCCCAAAAACTTGATTAGTTGGTTAGGTATTTTTATGCAAGGATAAAACGGTGTCGTTTCCAAAGTGGGCCACGTGGCATGATAGCGAGGGCAAAACGTTTCTGCTTTCAAGACGACATCCAAAACTGCGTCGCTTTGAATTTTGGTTTGGCTTGGACGACACTTATGTCTTCACAGTTTACCAACTCGCATCATCTTTCAAAACCACCCTACAGGAAAAAACAGGAACTGTGAATCGCTTAGCCCTGGTGGGTCAGATCTCCATCATCAGCCATTAAAGGTCTGCTTCAATTCCTTAATTTAATTATGCACATATATACACACACACACACTCACCCACACCCACACGCATATCAAACAATTCATAATTGCATTGAATTTTAGATCTTAAATCAGCCATTTTATTAAAGTGTAAACCCTAATCTCTCTGATTGGTTTGCACAATTACAGGGGAGGTTGCGTTTCATTTGATGAGCTTTTTCTTATATAATTGAAGAGGAGACGCATACACATACACAGGAAAGTAATTGGTTGGTTGATTTTGGTGGAGATAATCAAAAAACTTTCCAATGCCGGAAGAGGATTTGATTGATATTAAGTTTAGGTTGTACGATGGATCTGATATCGGTCCGTTCCGGTACTCATCGGCGTCGACCGTCGATGTGCTTAAGGAGAGAGTTGTCTCCGATTGGCCAAAAGGTTAGACTCATTTGTTTCAGCACTAACTGTTTTCTAGTTACTTAATTGTTCTGTTTGTAGGATTTTTCTTCTTTACAATTTTATTTGTTATTTTCAGCTGTAAATTGTGTAAATTATGTGCCAATGATATTTAATTTTGACATTGATCAATGAAAATTGTTATTGTTATGTTTTCAACGTCAGTTGGCGGTATCGCGGTCGTTGTCCTCGTCATCCTAATCATCATCTTTATGAGAGAATTTTTATTGTTTCTGGAGAATTTTTTTTAAGGGACTGAACATAGGATTTTTGGGGAAGAAGAAAAGGTTAGCGGATATTAATACACAATAGCATGCATATAATCATGGGATCCTAAGTGAGGAAGGTGTTTCTGGATATGGGCTGTTTGCCTTATCAGTTTAGAGATGCAAGAAATCCAGAGTGCAATTTCAACTTTGTGTTGCATTGTTCTTTCTACAGTGTGTTTTTTTTTTTTTTTTGTATTATTTCTCTCATTACTCTTTGAACACATATATTTTAAAGAAAAAAAAAAGAATTGAGAGTGGATAGGGATCATCTACTTTCCTTTTCTTTTATTTTTCTAGAGGAAAATTGCCCATCCTCCTTGAAGATGTGACATCTGCCCTGTGCTCTCCATAAAGCAATTCTTTTGTTTGGAATTGAAATTCAAGTTCGGGTCTTACTGATTTTATCCAGAGTGTCTTACCTGCTGCGGGTCACTTTTTCAAGAACAATACATTCCACACATCTCTTTCTTGTACTTGGAGAACCAATAAGAAGGATCTGTGAAACAGATGTAATATGAATAAACTCAGCTCAACAATGCCTTAAAACCCAAATGTTTTGAAAAGCTGTGATTGCCTGGCAGTGTGAACATTCTCCTTATCTTTTGGTATTATTAATAATTTTCTTTTGAATGCAAAGCATTTAAAATTTGATTGACTCGTATTGAACAATATTTCCTTCTACAAGTTTCTTGGGTTTTAATCTGAAACTTACTAAGCAAGAAGATACATTTGCAGCTTATAGGTTGAATCAGAAAGATAAATAGAAAATGTTTTATTTATTTCTTAAGAGGATATCTTTTTGTTTCTTTTCTGTTTGTGTTCATTGTAATTTTTTAAAATTTTTGTCTGTCCTTTTTTAGGTAAAACAATTATACCGAAGGCAGCGAATGAAGTCAAACTGATAAGTTCTGGTAGAATTTTGGAAAACAACAAGACTGTTGGTCAGTGTAGAACACCTTTTGGTGAGCTTGGGGGAGGGATTATCATAATGCATGTTGTTGTACAGCCATCTCTAGCAAAAACTAAAACAGGTAACTTTCATCTTAATCATATTCTGTTTAATACAAGGACTACCTTTTCCATTAATGGCTTCGAAGATTTGTATAATGGTTATATACGCTTTATGCTGTCATGAAAGATTTCTTAACCATATTTCACGAGGGTGATTCATAAGTTAGTGTGGTACTTAAAATCGCATTGCATGTACTATTTAAATTCAGTTATTAACTGGTCTGAGCCTCCAAGAGGGCTGCTCTCTTTCCTTCCTTTTTTCTTCATCAGAAGATCTCTCACTTTTCTTGCATTTCAATTTGTTTATGAATAATAGAGTTAATATCTTACAAAAAGAGGATTTACAGTTGTAAAATAGGCTTGCTTAGCTTATCATGGAGTGATTTCAAAATTAAAGTCAGGACACTGCATGGTCTAGTACAAAAATTAGGCCCATCTAGCTAATTTCCTTACCAAGTCCTTCCTAAAGAAGGAAATGGTGACAAATATTGTCCCAAGAATGGTAGGCCACGTTTATAGTAGATGTTTTAAGATGTCTCTTTTCCTTTTTAGTGGCGATCGCATCAAGCCTGTGGAAGTGAGTCCAGTGTCAGTATTTGATTGGACAATACTAATATTTGGCATGTGAAAGCTTAATAGTTTATATTTTTATTCTCAAGGTGTAAGTTGTTATTTCCTTGGGTAATTTTTCTTTTTCTCTTTTCATTCTTAGGCCTCTGTTCAGAACTTGGAAAAGTTGAGGGAACTGAAAGAAAAAGGAACAAAAATGCTCTAGAAAGAGATTTATTTCTAAGCAAATTTCAGCATTTTCTCTTACATTCCCTCATTCGGTCCAAGATCCAAACAGAGCCTCGGGGTTATCTCTTCTGTAGAGAATTAAATCACACTCCAATGCTCAGTAAATTTGAAATCGATTTCTCACACAACAAACAATTCTCAGTTTAAAAATCAATGAAATTTATTTACAATTGTGAATTTTGAATCTTCTTTTCTGCTAGTGTACTATTACTAACATGTAACTAGATATGCACATTTTTCCAGCTTGGTAAATGGATATTGATCTGTTAGGTTGCTACATCTGTGCCTTAGTTTACAAGCAATCTCCATGTGTTGGTCAACCATTAACATCAGAAGTTGATTGTATATCATGTTAACTGTTTATCTTAGCATTGAACAAAGCCATTGCTTAGATGGTCTAATAACACAGTATAAACTTCAACTATCACACACAAACTGCATTTCATTTCATCCTTCCAGTATTTGATACATTCATAAATGAATTTTTCTTTGGTCCGATACTATTGTAAATTTGAGTACAGTGGCTCCAAAAGTGATTAATCCATAAGAGAGTAAATGTTCAACCTTATTTAACCTTGTTCAAGTCAGGATTTATCTTACGGGCATCTGTTAAGCCAATATTTGCTGCATCCGTCATGATATTATTGTAAATGTGAGTACAGTGGCTCCAAAAAGCGATTAATCTATAAGAGTATAAATGTTTGACCTTATTTAACCTTGTTCAAGTCAGGATTTATCTTATGGGCATTGGTTAAGCCAATATTTGCTGCATCCATCATGTAATTTCTTCAACTTTTAAATTGCTGAAAGCTACTTTGATTAATGCATCCTGGCTTTTCTGAACAGAAAAGAAGATTGATGATTCTCCCAGGAAAATCGTCTGCTCGTGTTCCATATTGTGAAAGCAAGCGTGCAGAGTTTGGGGAATTGTTTACCCCTGGTAGCAATTACCTTTAGCCACCAAAATTGCCTTTACCTTTAGCTACCAAAATTGCCTTCCCCGAGCATTCTGTGTTTGTTGTTGCATCATTCATGTGTACAAGTGCATAGTGGTAATGACATGTTTATATAAAATCGGTGTTGATATTGACTTCAAGAGGTCTCTTTTTATCATGATGTCAAAGGGGTTGACAATATTTAGTGGCCCATTGATTCTGCCATTTTCTAAATAGCATGTATGATGTGTACTAGTAATGCAAAGCTGTATAGGCCCCTTTATGTAAAGACGAGCACCACAATCAAATTTCAAGGAGAATTGCTTTTCTATATCTATGCTTTAGTCTTTATGGTTGTCTTTATTACATTAATTAATCTTGCTTTAACTTGGTATTTTACATTTTCGGATTAAATTTATCATGTTAGGGGTGGAGCAAAGCACAAGTATGTTTTATGGTACAACCAGCCATAAATATAAAACTGGGATAATGTTATTCTAACAGAAGCCTAACAAGAAACCATTTCCCTCTCTCTCTCTCTCTCTAAGGTCTGACCTGTCTTCACCTATCTCTCTAACCACTTTACTGTTCTTAACAATTTTTCCAGAAATACACTTTTCCTTATTAATCTGGGATTAGGATTTCCTTATTTGGTTCTGTACCTGTATTATGTTGATGTCTCTTTTTTGGTTCGAGTCCAAACTTACCATAGACGCAAAGGACTCGAACCCTAAACTGACCATAGACCCACCTCATCCAATACCAACTGAGCTCAGGCTCACTGGTGGTTTGTGTCAATTTTCAACTACCCATTATGGGCATTTCATCTATTACCTTTAGATCATGAAGGGTGAAAATTTAATATATATATCTTCGTTCGCTATAGCTTTATAATTACAGGTCTAGTGATAACTACACACAGTAGTACCGGACGTATTGCTAATTAATAACAGCGTGGAAAAAGAACAGGCAGAGGGAAAAGAGAGACCGATTGAGAATACAACAAAACTTTTAGGTGGCGTTTGGATAAGCTATCATTTTTTTGTTTTTTTAATTTTGGAAGTAGAAGCAACTTTTTGCTTCAACTATCAATTTTTTGGAAGTAAAAAGTACATTTGGATAACCAAAATTGCTACCTGTTTTAAAAAGCAAAAAACAAAAAGCATGTTTAGATAACCAAAATTACTACTTGTTTTAAAAAGCAAAAAATAAAAATTAATGTTTTGATACAACAAAATACGAGATGCTATAATTAAGTGCCATACTATTTTGTATTATTTGCCACTTTTTCCTATGTGTCATACTTCTTTCAAAGACCTGATAGCCCTGTTTTCCAGAAAAATTATGACCAAAAAAAAAAACACATACTTACATATCTGTGTGTCCAAAAAATTTCATATGACATAACCTCAAAGTAGCTAACAAACATATATACGTACAGACAGTACTCAAACTGATATCAATAACAAATTTGTTCACAACCATTACATTCGTGTTCCATTTAATTACATCCAAAAGTAAAAAAATATTCCACCATGTTCCATTAGCTATTGATTTGCGCAAAAAGATCCCTCGAGCCTTACTCTTTCACATAACACTAGTCATCACTTTGTCCTGTTACATGATCGGTCCAAAATGATTAAGTTCATAATTTGAAATTAGAATTATGCAAATGAAAGCATACAAAATCCAACTTAATAACCGAAGTTATATTTGTGTATGCAACTAAAGTGATAATTAAACAAATAATGCAAATGAAAGGCATCTCCAAACCCCATCAATTCACGAGTAGTCCTAGCTAAACAGCATGCCATGTTTACACGAGTAGTCCTAGCTAAGCTTGTTCATATGCAAAGAACCTGTGTGGGGTAAATGGTGACCACATATACGGAGATAGAGGAAGCTGACTAAAGACTAGGCAAACTACTAGGGGTGCACATTCTTAATGAAGTCCTTCTCATTGACCCAAAAAAAAGAAAACAAACAGTGGGTACACATGCATTGAGCAATTAAATTTGGGCATGGATAATATACTTGACCTGAACCTTGCACAACCCAGATGCACTACATACTAATTAGGCACAAAATAATCAGCATATATAGATTATTTTGTTTGCACTCAATCAGGATATATAATTATAGTTCTACAATTCTTCTAACACCTTTTTATTGGGATGGTCATTTTAGGAAAATGATATTTCTCAATTTTCTATGCAATTTGTTAGAATCCAACTTCATATACGAAGGATTTACATTAAAAACAAAAAAAACAAAAAAAGTTGACCAACATGGTAAAATCAAAACTGCCAGCAGGCACCACTCATTCCCCTTTAATTTGGTGATAACCCATAGTAGTTTTCCCCTCCAAAACATATATGACAAAAAGCCCATATATTTTGGTCAAAGATACTGCCAGCATGCCCATATAAAACTGGGATAATGTTATTCTAACAGAAGCCTAACAAGAAACCATTGCCCTCTCTCTCTCTCTCTCTCTCTCTCTCTCTCTAAGGTCTGACCTGTCTTCACCTATCTCTCTAACCACTTTACTGTTCTTAACAATTTTTCCAGAAATACACTTTTCCTTATTAATCTGGGATTAGGATTTCCTTATTTGGTTCTGTACCTGTATTATGTTGTCTCTTTTTTGGTTCGAGTCCAAACTTACCATAGACCCAAAGGACTCGAACCTAAACTTACCATAGACCCACCTCATCCAATACCAACTGAGCTCAGGCTCACTGGTGGTTTGTGTCGATTTTCAACTACCCATTAGGGGCATTTCATCTATTACCTTAAGATCATGAAGGGTGAAAATTTAATATACATATCTTCGTTGGCTATAGCATTATAATTACAGGTCTAGTAATAACTACACACAGTAGGACTGGACGTATTGCTAATTAATAACAGCGTGGAAAAAGAACAGGCAGAGGGAAAAGAGAGACCAATTGAGATTACAACAAAACTTTTAAAGTACAGATAATACACTCTTAACAGTCAAGATACAAAATGGTTAGATAGCGAGCACATTACAGGTTCTCAATAGAAGGAAAGCCTACCATGGAACTCATGCCAATTCAACTACAAAAAGGACAATCATGCTGCAAATAAGGGGGAAAATCAATGAGTAGAGGAAGAGGGAGGAATCGAGGATCTAAATCTTCTGGAAAACCTTTTCAGCTGCTGCTATCGTCTGTTGGATATCTTCGGAAGTATGTGCCAAGCTTGTAAACCCAGCCTCAAACTGTGAAGGGGCAAAGTAAACACCTTCCTCCAACATTCCCCTATAAAACCTGGCAAACTTTGCTGTGTCGCTCTTTTTGGCATCCTCAAAGTTGTAGACAGGCCCTTCTGTGAAGAAAAACCCAAACATCCCACTTATATATCCACCACAAATAGCATGACCAGCCCTCTTCCCGGCATCCAAAATGCCTTTAACAAGTTCACCTGTGATCTTATTCAAGTATTCGTAACACCCTGGCTCCTGCAACCGCATTAGTGTGTGAATCCCTGCAGTCATTGCCAATGGGTTCCCACTCAATGTTCCAGCCTGGTACATTGGTCCTGCTGGTGCCACCATTTCCATAATCTCCCTCCTTCCTCCATAAGCACCAACAGGCAGACCACCTCCAATAACCTTTCCGAGTGTTGTTAAATCAGGTGTTACGCCGAAATATTCTTGAGCTCCTCCATAAGAAATACGGAATCCAGTCATAACTTCATCAAAGATCAGGAGAGCACCATTTTCTTTGGTGATCCTGCGTAGGGCATTAAGGAAATCAGGATTGGGAGCTATGAAGCCAGAATTCCCAACAACGGGTTCAAGGATAACTGCAGCAATTTCTCCTTTATTGTTCTCAAAGAGATTTTCCACAGTCGAGACGTCATTGTAGGGGGATGTTAGAGTTTCATAGGTGGCTCCTTTGGGGACACCAGGGGAGTCTGGGAGCCCGAGAGTTGCAACCCCACTGCCTGCCTTGACAAGATAAGGATCAGCATGGCCATGGTAGCAACCCTCAAACTTGATCAATCTCTCTCGGCCAGTGAAGGCACGGGCCAGGCGGAGCACACCCATGCATGCTTCTGTGCCTGAGTTCACAAACCGAACCATTTCTATGCTTGGAACAGCCGAGATCACCATCTCTGCCAACTCATTCTCTAGAAGACAAGGAGCACCAAAGCTAGTTCCTTTCTTCATTGTTTCAGCCAAGGCTGCAAGAACCTGCAGGTGAATGTTAGTCCAGGATGATTTGTATATAGAATGATAACATAAAGCATAATTCATTACCAATATCTGAGAGAATTCCCCAAAAAATGAAGAACAACGAGTAAATGATTGGATTGGAAAATTTGAATAATCATAATCCCTCACTTCCATTGAATCCTCTTTTCTGTAGTGAAAATAAGGCTGCTAACATGGACACCCCTATTTTCAATTTAGTAAATCACCCCTCTTAAATAAAGCGTTATATGTTAAACTAGCTTCTCCAACAACTATAATCATGTCTTGCACCGTATACAAAGCGTATTCTAAGGCTTTCAGTGTCTTATTCAATTGGGGATGTTTCCATAAATTAGAGGCGTCTAGATTATTGTCCCTAAAAAGTGCAGCATCTTCTCTGGAAAGCATGCATGGAAATTTTACAGGATCAATGAATCCAATGAATCCCTTCCACTAAAATAATGAAACCAGAGGCAGGACCTCATTAATTAAAAAAAAAAAAAAAAAAAAAAAGCAGCATGAGGAATGTGACACTTAGAGTCAATAGAGGCACGAAATTTGGAGATATTTCAATGCCTTAAACTTGAGAGAAAGAATGGAACCTTATCATCTGCATGACCAATGATTGCAGGCCCCCACGAACCAACGTAGTCAATGTACTCATTGCCATCTATATCCCACATGTGAGAACCCTTGACAGAATCAAACACAATAGGTTGTCCACCAACTGATTTAAAGGCACGAACAGGAGAATTAACACCTCCAGGCATCAACTCCTGAAACAGTTTAATTGAGTGAATAATTAAAGACCTGGAAACAAACTTAGCTGTTCAACATCAGGAAAACAAAAAATTACACTGGAACATAACAAGAATAGACAATAAGAACTTGAATCCAAGCACAATTCTGAGGATAAATCTGAACAACCAAACAGTTGTCAAGATTTAAATAGGCTAATCAGCAAGAGGGAGAGGGAGCATACAACTAGTCATGCTCATCCACTTCCATCCATCAGAATTCATTTTTCAATTAATGAATCAGATTCAAATCCACTCGAAATTGATTCACACTCTTTTGCCAATTTGACTACCTAAATGACCACCTCTCTCATGAAGGGGTGGTATGTGGGATTCATGTGGGTCCCACCTCCTTGTGAGAGAGGCAGTCAATTGGGCAATAAAAAATGGTACGACCTCTAGCCAAGTCCTTTCCCCATACACTCATGCCAGAACAAAATACAATTTCTATTTCTAGTCAACATAAATCAATTAATAATTATTAGTTGCAGTTGGAAACTTTCAAATAACTATAAGGTTGTGTTTCACTGCATGGAATTGGGGTCTAGGAATTGTTGGAGGAAGGCCCCTATTCCAATTCCAATTCAACTGTTTGAATGCTTCATATACCAAATGGATTTTATCATTTGAATCTTAATTCCACATTACAGTAAAAGCAAGATTATGGAAAACCACATAATGGGAATTCCAAATTAAACCCAATTTCCCACAACCAAATGCAGCGGTCTGGTCCAGTTCTTCATCCAAAACCCGTCTCTTTTTTTAGGCCAAACTAAACTCACCAGTACAAAATCTGAATACTCTTCTAGTTCAAACCATCTACTACAAACAAATGTGATTGAGATACATAATGAAAAACCGGTACAATAGATTCCCCAATTTCAGCACAAACAGCATCTTACTTAAAATACATAACACCCTCAATTTATAATCCAAAACTACAGGAATTTATCGCACAAAACAACATGTACTGAGCAATATCCATACACATAATTTTCTAAGAAAAATTCAACTAAAAAATACAGCATAATATACACAGAAAAATTACAGAGAGAAGGAGAGGGAGGGAAAAAGGGTAATTGAACCTTGGCGATGTTGAAAGCTTCTTCAGACTTCTGCAGAGTATAAGTCGTCTTCTTATCATCGATGGAGACTGCCATTTTGACACGAGAACGATGAGAGGATCGCGACGAAGAAGATGATGGGATCGAAGAGGGTCTCTGAGACAGCTTCACCGGGCACGATAGTCCCACGCCCGACATGGCTGCCATAGAATTCTCTCTCTTTCTGCTCTTTTCGGCTTTCGCTGGATCAAGATAAGGATATTGAAAGAGAGTGGAAATCGATAAACCTTTGGTTCGGTCAAGAATTATATATTATCGTGTGCACGTGGTATGCACGTGCAATATAGTTGGTGAAAGTCTATAAGGATCTGTTTGGTGGCAGAAATAGAAGTAGCTTTCCAATTCATCAATTGGAAAAGTAAAAAACTGACACAAAGTGCTGATTGCTTAGAAGTCATTGTTTCCATGTCTTGTTTTTTGGCTGTTAATAATGATTAAAAAAAACTTGTTTACTAACTACACAGTTATGATTTAATAAGCAAATACTGATTTATTGTAAGTCAGTAAATAATGGTTATTAAATTATTCAAATAGTTTAGATCCTCACTCAAATGGTCGAGATCCCCAGGCATGTTCAACAAATACAAAAGAGAAATAATCTGAATTCACCATAAGTTCCCTCGGGTGCTTTCTTTTATTTTTTATTTTAGAATTTTCATTTCATGATGGATATTTCAATATGAGTGCAAGTACCTAAGTTGGACTTGCTATGTTATATATACACTTCATTTTGCCACAAGGAGATGAAGAAAAACTATACCCTATGATAATTCAACCATGTTCCCGTGTCCTAAGGTTTAAGGCTTAGATGAGTCCAACACTTAGATACACACTCACGCCCAAGTCCCTGCAACACAGTCATATTCTATTTCAGAAGAACTCTTTTTTTTTTTTTCCTTTCATTGTCTAAAATGAATTTATAAGCAACCAGTGGACAAGGGGCACAGGAGTGCTAGTAGGGACTCTCAATTATATACTTTTTAGGGGCCCAAAGTCCAAATGTGAAGCATGAGGGCTGGGTGAGGCGAAAGGGGAGAATAAGAGTGGGAACCTTCCATATGTATATAGACTACAAAGTTCTCTCTCCCCCTCTGAAAACTAGTTTCTTAAATGTATTTGATCTCTGTAAGGTGTTTGAACGGAGTATGGATGTAACCTTTTCGTCTGTATATTATTGATCTTTTGATTTTTTTGGTTTTTTTATTTTTTTCTTGTGATATATATATTACATTTTGAATTATAAAGTGTGTGTTGAACATTACCCATAGGTTCATTGAAATTTTTCATGTTTCCTAGCATTTTTAATATTTTATCTTCCAAAAATGTTCACAAAGTCCACTATAATTGCTAGTTCTGCATTTTTTTGTCAGGTGCAGGAGGATTGTTGAGATTAAAATACATGATGTTGCTCACCTATTAAGAGCGAAGATTCAGGGACTTACTCACGTCATAGTTTAGACAAGGATGCAAGCTTGGCAACTTGTCGTGTGGCGTGTGCCGAATCTGATAAAAGAGGAGATTTGGCGTTAGGATTTTTGGGCATCATCCATCCATTACAAGAAGCACGAAATAGCAATGTGGAAGTGAAACCTAGTAGCAAAGAAGTTCTGAAAGATGTTGAAAGCGATGCTTCTCTTACCAAAAATGGTAGAAGAGAATTGGGGTTTGTTGAATTCATAAGCCCTGATGGGAAGGTTTTCATTTGTAATACTGATATAGAAATGGGGTCTTGTAACCATCAAGACACATTAATTGAGCTTGGCTGTTCTTGCAAATGCGATCTTGCCCTAGTACACTATGCTTGTGCATTGAAATGGTTTGTTAATCATGGATCCACTACTTGTGAAATCTGTGGATGCATTGCGAAAAATGTCAGGAGTGAGGACTTTAAAAAGGTTTTGGGTTTTATTGAAGGATTATGAAGCCTTGAGGGAAAGGACTACTAGTGGGGAACCAAATCCTGCACGGCTGCAGACAAATTCAAGTGTTGATCCTGATGCAGTTGTTGCAATTCGAAGGCAAAGGCTAAGTGAGATTTCATTGTGGTTTAGTCCACATAATTGTAATAATAATAGTTCTGGGAGGTGGTCATTTTGTTAATTTAATGAGGGCATAAATGTCTTTTTTTTAATTTGACAAGGGTTGTGTGGTCATTTAACTTCAATTAATGCTTGTGGTCAATAGAAAAAAAAAATTAGGACATTTTGGTAATTTTGTATTTCCTAAACAGCAATAAGGGCAGAATTGGCATTTTCAGAAAATTAGAGGATGATGGCAGTATTTTCCGTTACTTTTTAATGTATTTATAGCTTCTCCTATTCTGTTGTATTCAAAACATGCTTTTTTGTTTTTTGCTTTTTAAAACAGGTAGCAATTTTGGTTATCCAAACATGTTTTTTGTTTTTTGCTTTTAAAAACAGGTAGCAATTTTGGTTATCCAAACGTACTTCTTATTTCCAAAAAATTGATAGTTGAAGCAAAAAGTTACTTCTACTTCCAAAATTAAAAAAACAAAAAAATGGTAGCTTATCCAAACGCCACCTTAATTATTCTACCTAATCAACTATCCAAATGGACAATCCAATTAATTTTTTAATGCAAATAAAGTCACTTTCTAAAAAAAAAAAAAAAAATGTGACCGACTCATAAGGAAAATTGAATTTACTGAGGACTAAATCATTAGGGAAATGTCCAATGGTTACTTGGACAATACTTGACTTTTCAATAATGATAAGAAACTTCTTACCTCATTAATTTTGTATACAATTATGTGCATGTTGTAATTAATTTAAAAATATATACAAAATGTGAATATGAATATACTACCATTTTCCATTTTCACAATATTTGGATATATATATTTAAATACACAAAAATATTCCTATCAACACATGTTGACTTTCGCAAAAGTCAGCATGAAACTCATATGTAAGTAGGATGCATATTTTGAAAAACCGATTATTGAATTAGAAAACTCTTGTTATGGCTATCATCAAAAATCACAGTGATTCGATATCAGCATCTCAAAATACGGACTCTGACTACAAAAAACTAACACAGTTTTTCTCAGTAACATATATGAGAAACTGACCATTGGATTAATGTGACTTTGGCATGCATGACATACATATATTTAGTATCTAATCTAATAGTCGGTTTTTCAAAATATACATCCTATGATTACTTATGAGTTTCATACTGATTTTCTGTATAAATTAACATAATGACGTAAATACTAAGTTTCATGCTAATTTTAATCCTACAATATGTGCTGATAGAAACATTTCTATATAAACATAATGACGTAAATACTGATATTCATGTACATGGTCGACTTTTATAATTATCTGAACATATGACAAAGTGTTAGTAAAAGTAAAGAATTTCCGTGGTCTCAAGTTATGATGCCATCATCCTTGAGTGTTGCTTGTAGGTGGCTTTTGAGTAAGGTAAGAAATTCGACAATTCGACATTCTTTCCCCGAAGCATGCTAGGGAAATTAATAAGGTTGTTCATAATAATAATTAATGGTTGGTTGTTTAGCACAGGGGCATGCGGAGGACCTTGGACGCCAAAGGCAGTGACACAAAATCTACAGCATGGAGTCGCCTTAAACAGGGGCTCTTCAGGCCGGGAATAGTGAAACCCTGTAACCAAACGTAAGGCGTAGGAATGCCCTCAAACAAAGAACAAAAATATTCACACTCACTTCTCAAGCGCGTGTAATAAAGAATCTCCTTGCAAGAATTTCGAGCATGTCCATAAATTTTCAACTAGGCACTGGGCAGCACTATAATTATCATTCTGACTAAAAATGGGGGTTTGTTTTAGGAAAATGATAATTTTAGCTTCTTTTAACTAAATTATTATGAATAATTATCTGTATTATCTATAAAGCCAGGAGGCTTACTTCGTCTAGTCACTTTTTTTTCCAAAAAATGCCCCTTCAATAATTTTAACTAAAGAATTAAAATGAAGTCCATTTTTGTCACTTTACACTCCACCACAACTCCCTACAGTTACCTCACGTTCTGAACAATTACCAACAGTTTTGAAAAATCAGCAACTCCACTTCTTCATTTTCTAGAATCTCTTCATCCCTCCGTGCTATGGTTGTTTTCATTTTTCTGCTTAAATCCTTTAATTTTCGTAGAAGCTAAAGAAGTAGATAAGAATCATTCAATGATAAGCCATGGTATTAAACCAATTCTTCATGGACTCTATCTCTTTATCCCTCCATGCTATAGTAGACTTTGGATTTTTTTGAAGCCATTAGAGTACGGATATTTCCATTTAGCGATAAGATTGTGTTTTGAAAAATCAGCAACACCAATTCTTCATGGACTCTATCTCTTCATCCCTCCATATATGCTATCTCAAACCAATAGTAGTCTTTGGAATCTATCTCGAATTTGACAACTATGGTTGAAGTAGTTGAAAGTTTCTTCCAACAAATTATAATGCAATAAATAATTATCTCTATTTGTTATTTTACATGTTTTTCTCACTTTGTGAAATAATCTTTTATTTCCATATTTGCCAAATCAACCTCAAAGTCGTTACTCTGAGCCAGACAATCGTGATTGGCGTGGCCGGTCTGCACAGTTTCATTCCTCTGGAGAGAGTAGAGAGTTTGCTGGTCGATTTGATTCTAGACATTAGGAGGCAGATCAATTTAATCGTCAAGACCAACTCAGCTCCCAATTTGCAAGGGCGCAAATCTTTTTTAACCAAGGGTTAATCAATACTTAATTGAAATATTTTCTGAATCAATCTTACTTATATTTCCCATGTTTCTATTTGTCTGTATTTAGTCCTCTGAAACTACTTTCTCATAAATAGTATAGATGATTTTCTTTTCGCAATGAGTTTGTTTTGCATAAAATAGTTTTGGAAGATCTTTTTGGAATCTTTTTATTTATTTATTTAAATTTTGGGTTACCTTAAATGTTTTATTTACCTCAACATATATTTTATCGGAATTTTATGTCTTTTCAGATAGCTTTAGTTAATAAATCTCTTGACAACTTAATATAATTTTTCTCTGGGAATGTCTTTACTGCTTAAATTTAATTTTCTGGAAAGATTTCTTAGAAATAATTTTAGTTCAAACCAATGGAGCCTTTGAGGTATAATTTTTGTGATTGCTTCAGTTTAAACTATCAATTAGCGTTGAAGTTAATGTCAATTGGTCAGTGAGCTTCAATGATATGACAAGTTTTTTTTTTTTTTTTTCCCTTTTTTTAATGAAATTTATTTTTACCTCATAAAATAATGATTGACAATGTTTCCTTTTTTTTTTTTTTTTTTTTTGGTGGCAGTAAAAAACTGTATTGTAGTTAAATTGTGTGTTGTTGCATTATTATCTTCTCAAATGATATCTTATAATATTATGTTTTGTTTGTTCAATATTATAATCCTATTATTGTATCAATCTAATCCTACTCCAAATCCCCTTCAATACTATCAAATAAGCATCGATTTAATTCGAAGCATGAATATAAACCAAAAGGCTTTATAGCCAACTCCAAATTGTAATGTTTGTTTGTGTGTTTGTTTTTTTTCTTTATTTTATCAATTGAAAGAAGCATACTTCTCTCCAAATCTTCCTGATATTAAGATATACTCCGTGTGTGTGTGTGTATAAAGAGAAGTTGAAAAGTAAAAAAATGTGCTTTTGTACTTAAATGCATGAAATCCCTAGGGATATGCTTCTCATAAAAGTACAAGTTGTTTTTGGCCGGTTAATAAAATTCACAAATGCCAACATTACCCTTGCAGCATCAACTTCACTAAAAATTAATTCCCTCGTGTCCCAACGTTGCCCTTGTGAGTCTTTTGTCAACCGTTGCACTTACCATTATATTAATACTTACATAAACATAGTTAACCTTTATATTAATATTTATATCAAACATAGTTAACATTATAAAAAAATTTATTTATAATTTTATTATCAAGTAGAAAAATAAAGTCAGGATTATAAGCAATTTTATCAGATGGTATCCAATAGACAGTAAAAACATTTTTAGTGTAAAAAATACTATTAAATACAGTTTCTAAATACAACTTAATTATGCTTCTCTTCTACTTTTACTTTAAAAGAATAAGTTGAAGTTATCCCAAATATGTCGAGGAAAAAAAAATCCCTAATACTATCAAATGAATACCAAAGTGGTTGATATCCTTATATTAAATAATTTTCATTTTCAATTTATTTTAAAATGTCAACGCATGGCCCCTATTGGCATTTTCGCGTATTCCAACTCCATAACTCCCTTTCCAAAAAAATAAATACCTCTTAAATAAATGAAAGAAGATTAGTGGGGGCAATCAAAAAGACAGAAATCGCTCATAAACGGTGGCTAAATAGTAAATATGGCGGAACCAAAAAGCCTGAGAAATGGAAGACCAATACGAATACCAGACACGTACCGACGACAAACTGACGGCGAAGCAATTAAGCAACCACCACCTCCCGCCCCTTCTCTGCATTTATTACACACGTTCACTTCTCTCACCAGCTGCAACTAAAGGGTCTGGTAAAACTGTAAAACTGTAATTAAAATTAGGTCACCGTGTCGGTTCAATTCAAATTGGCTCACGAACAGTTTAACTTGTGTTAAACACACTACACAGTACACAGTAATTCACAATTTGGAATTCTAAACTTTTTCTGTGGAAATGTTTTAAACGTCAGATTCGAGGTTTCCCCTCTAGAACAATTCAACTCTGCAGGTTGGATTACAAGATTATGGAACAACTAGTTATGGTCTATATATTTGATCATCTAATATTTATATTCATCATCTTCAACAAGATGATTGTAAATCATAAATTTTTATTACCCAAATCAATCCATTCTAGTTTGCACTGTAATTCATTATTGTGAATGAGATAACTCAAGAAAATATTACTTATTATTATTTCATGCAAGAGTAATTTAATTAAAAAATCATGAGATTTCATGAATTTCTAAAAATTAGCCCATAATATTAACTATGGTGACAGGTTCAAAAATTTTTCATCCAAAATGTTGAAGCTTCATCATGATTGATCCCATATATTCCCATCCTTTGCATGTATCTATTAGCTTCAAGGCCATCCCATTTTTCTAGGAATGAGCTCTACATTTTTTCTGTTATTAAAACATTTTTGTTCGAGTGATAAAAAATTTTCAATTAAACATTATTTGATCAAAAAGAAGTTAAACTTTAGGGTGAGGTTATATAGAGCACACATTTTACTAAAGGCAACCAATTTTCTAAGTACAACCCACCATTTGTTATTTTTAATAAAAGCAGCATAATAAAATTTTAATTAATACCGAATATAAAGTTTTAGTATTCGGTAAGCTAAAACCGAATATGTAGGTTTACTATTCGGCAATTACATATTCGGCATTAGCTTTAGAAATACTGCAAACTACATTCGATTTTTTGAAGTGGAATATAGTGTTTTATATTTGGTATTGGCTTACAAAATACTAAAGCTTAATATTTGGAATTACCAGTCCAAATGCGAACACGAACACAATTTTTTTTTTTCAATTTTTCAATCGAATTAGAGGTTTTTTCGTAACACCACTATATCATAATGGTTATAAAATGCTACTTTTCATGTTTTGAAGTAAGTTTATTACGAATATGATGTTTACCAATAATATACAAACAAACCTAAAATTAAAGTATTGGAATAATATGTTTTAAGTTTAGTATTGGGAGTAATGGATTGCAAATAAAATTGTGTCTTGTATTTAGACTTGGAGCATTTATGACATTTTAAAACTTTCGTTTTGTATAGTAATGGATTGCCTAAAAATTAGTGGGTTGTAGCTAGAAAAAGGTAGAATATATCCAATAAAAATTTTAAATGGACTGTCTTTAGTAAAATAAAATGGTGTGTTGTATATAGCCCACCCTAAACTTTAATTTAATTTTGTTCAATGAATAATTTAAAATATTAATCGAAGTCCTATTAATTTAGGATCTACTTTTTATTATCTACTTACAAAGTGAAAAAAATAATATTTTTTGATAATTTTCTATAGTATAAAATTTGATAGTTAATTAGATAATACCTAAAATATTTAAAAATAACTGACTTAAAATCGAGGGCAGAAACTCATACAAACCATCTCTTAGCAACAGGTATTTTCAGTATGGAAAGAGTGGATTGACTTGTTATTTTTACTTTGATTGATACTCATCGAACAATAATGTGTGTGTGATTCTTACAATATCTTTCTAAACTGGTGGAGACCACCCCCAATTAATAAAGGAACAGCAAAAGAGGGGGACAAAGACAGGAAAAGAAAAGAAAAGAGGACAAAATGGCTATTATATCATATTCAAAGTTATCTTTACATGCTTAATGTGATAAATCCAAAACCAAAATACTAACAGATCGAAGCAGAAGAATTTATCATCACCAACCAAACGTCCAAATCAACAAACAAAACATTCCCTTATATCTTCTCATCACAAAAAATATGAAGTCATCCCAACCTTTAAAACCCCCTCTGTGCCCACCCCCTGCACGCAGATGCTTCACCAATTCTCTCTCTCTCTGAACAAAATTGGTTGAAAAACCTATACGAAAACTAAGAGACATATAAAGCAAAAGCAGAAGTATCAACTTTTCCGAAGTCCTGCTTTATAAAATTCTAATGATGTTGTGTTATTCTATGGAAATTTATTATATACATATACATATTGATATAAGGTAGGTAGGTAGGTAGCTAGCAGGCAAGCGAGGTGAGAGAGAGTCTGTAAGGAAAGGTGTTGGCATACTGAAAAGAAATGGCGCCGCCATTCTTGAGGGGCTTGCCGTCGTTAACGAGGCAATTGTCGTAGCTGAGGCGCTTGAAGATGCGGGGGTTAATGAGGCGGGCGGAGCTGAACCAGCCGCAGCTGAGATGGATATCGGAGATGTCGCAGCCGGTGACGCAGGCGTTTACTATTTCAACCGTGTAGGTGGGGATACCGCTTGGGAGAGGTGCTGTAGGGCCTTGAGATATGACGATGTCGTTTTTGCTACATCTTTCTCCACCAATTCGGTTTGGTTCCTCCACTGCTGCTGCTGAATACAACAAAAGGAAAGCACGTTAACTTAAAACAGAATGAATTCGGATTAGAATTTGGAAAACTAAAAAGGAGGGCCATGCTCCTTTTAGGTTAAAGGCACTGTTTGGTAGCACCCTCCCACACCACACCACACCACACCACCAACGGGAGCAGCATCTCCAGACAAAATAAACTTTTTGGAACTGATTAAAAGCTGTAATTAACGATTTGCTCGGCAGCTCGGCAGGGCTAGCGTGCGCATTGGAGCTGAATGCGCACCAAGCATAAGGGATATAAGGTTTTCACTGAAAGTAGGTAGGGATAAAGACATTGTGATGGTGGGTGTCATTCTCACCCAAATACTGGACTGCTCGACAAAAGAAAAAGGGTGTCTCATAGCTAACGGTGCACGTTAGTATCATTCACAACGAACAAACAGACGTGCACTTCTGACAAACAAGGACGTACGTATCTGAGCGAAGAGAGAGAGAGAGAGGGAGAGAGAGAGAGTCGAAGCAAAACAAAAGGATTGATGGTGCGATGAATTAATTTGCGAATAAATGGATGCGAAAAAGTGCTACTGAGAGGACCCGACACATGGTAGAAGAAAAACACAAGGAGCAAAACCCACAGGCAGTATGCTCCAGAGATTCTTCGGGTCTCCATCTTAACCAAAATCCCAACCCATTCATTAACTAAGAGACAGAAAAGGGTATGAATGCATGGAACGAACCGCGATGGAAAAGCTTCCGGTGCGGTGCAGATAACTCGTTGCTTCCGTTGGTTATTGCTGCTGCCCCAAACTCCAGGGAACGCCACTCATAATCACAACCTGCAACAACATATATATACAGAGAGAGAGAGAGAGATTGAGGGAGAGAGAAGTAAAGGAATAAAAAGGAGATGTTATGTACAGTTTGTCTATATTCATTCAACATAGAAAAGCAGACTGAACAGGGAAACACTTGAGAAAATATGAAATCAATATCGAGACCCTCATGCTGCAGAAAGAGAGGCAATCGATCAAAAAAAGCAAACCGACCAGGACAATTATATATATATATATAACGAATGTATACGCGCGAATGTGTGTATATGTATATTTATATAATGGTGAAAGAGAGCATCAGCAGGGTGAAGAATCTGCGGAAAGTATGAGTGCTGTAAAGTTCGATGTACATACACAGAACTGTATAAACCGCGAGCAACATGATAACTCCGACAGTAAATGCCGCCGAAACAACAGTGATTCGCCGCCTTGACAAACCTCTCACCATTGAACAAAAACCACACGCAAAGCTCATCGGAGTCTCAAGTTTTCGCCGGAGAGAAAAAAAGCTGAAACTCGTTGATTCTCTGAAATCGTCAATGGAATCGCTAAAGCCTGCCATGCTTAGAACAGAATATCACTCGCTGAAACTGAGTTGACTCTGAGATAATGGTAAACTCGGCGTTGCGCAAATTAGTCTAGAACTCGTAACTCAGTGCTCGAGGTCTCGTAGCCCTAAACCGCCATTGAGGGTTTACTGTAGATGAAAAGAACTGATGGAGTTGAAGAAGAGCATCAAGTACCAAAACCTACATTGAAGAAAGAATTATTACTATATATATAACATCACATCTTCAGAAGCAAGCAGTCAACAGTAACCGTCGATGAGAGCAACTGGTTCAATTCGGATTTGACTTGATGGCCTACAAACTCATGAATGACTCACGAGCTAGGCTTAACCTAAAATAGCGAAACGAACGGCAATATGTAGGGAAGCTAAAAAGAACTTGAAACGAAGCAACAAAAAGGAAACAATCAAAAGTAAAACACTGTTCAAACTCCCAATCAACCAATCAGAAGGGGAAAATCTTGGAAAACTTTCTTACACTTTCTCGGAGATGGGTCGAATACGAAGTTTTCTAAATCCGAAGCATCATAGCAAAAATAGAAATTCTCGAGAACAGGCAAAAACTCGCTTTGATTAAAAAGGAAACAGAACAAATTTTCAGGGAAAATAAACAGAGTATTCAAAGAAGCATACGAAATGGAAATATTACAGCGGAATTTACTGCACGAGAACAGTTCTCGAACCACACAAGAGTATACACAGTACTACAGAGCATAGCAAATGCAAGCTGTGAGATGAGATTTAGAAGACAAACATGACAGAGAAGATCGTGAAAGTCAGAAGCGACAAAACTGTAGAATCAGAAAACTCCATGGTCGATTTATATTGCACATATATATATATATATATATATATATATATATGTACGTACGTATGTATGTATGTATTTAATGTTCGAGACGGAACCTTTGATGGTATTGGCACGAGCGAGTGAGAGAAGAGAACGATCAGCTCGGAAGAAAAATTAGGGTTTGAGGAGCTTCACGAGTTTCGATGGTCTGTTCACCTCTTCTCTTTTTGAACGTCGAGGGGTATCTTATTATATACAGAGTAGACGGCTTCCCTCCCCATTGTCTTTCCCTGTTAATGTTATATTTTATTTTATTTTAATTTTTAAAATTTTTATTCTTTATTTATAGTTTCTATTTTTAAATTAAGGTTACGAAGAGATTACAAGTATATATTAATATCTTAATCTTAACTAGTATTTTAAAATTAGTAGGTGAAGTCAGTCTATGGAGAGTGAAGTAAAGAAAAATAATAATAAGAAAAAACAATAACAAACCTTACCCGAAAATATATACATGTAATCTCTTATAATTCTAATTTTCAAATAGAAATTACAGAATGAGGAATGAAAATTCAAAAGAAGTAAATTAAATTAAATATGAGAATAAAATAAAATAATATATAGCATTAATTAATAAAAATAAATAAATAAATAAAAGTAAGTGGAGTGAATTATGGAGGGAAAAGAATGGAGTGGGAAGGCCTCGCTATGTATAGGTATACAGTGGAGTGGAGAATGAAATGTGGTTTGGAGTTTTCCGATTAACCATGGTTAAAGTGCACGTGGTACTTTAACTCTGGTTGATAGGGGAGGGAATGATTAGCTTACTCGCATCTAGGAAAAGTTCTTCTGGTATACGTGATCATATGTAGGACCACCTCGTGTGGAATGTGTGAAAAACAAAAGATTCATAACACGCGCCTTGAGGGTGAGTGTTGTAATAAATTATGATTTCCCTTTGCTAGTTGGCCTCCACGGTGGTATTGCACTTCCAACAATTCCTCCTTTTTTCTTTTTTCTTTTTTCTTTTTTTTTCAAGGTAAGTTTCCTATAATTATATTTATACGAGAAATAATAGAGCAATTGATTTTTTGACAAAATCATTAAATAGAAGATAATAATATATGGGAGTCCAATGTTTCTTAAGATATTATGTCCTAGGGGTTCAAAAAACCAACCAAACCGAAAAACCAAACCAAAAGACAGGTTTGATATGGTTTTCTTTGTAATTTGGTTTGGGTTGGTTTGTATTTTTTTTTTTTTTTAACATTTTTTATTGGTTTGCTTTGGTCTGATTTAGGCAATTTCCAAACCATTATAAACCGGATCAAACCGGTATTATATATATATATATTAAAATATTTTTACAACTTTTAAAATTTAAATGATGCGTTTTGGATTTTTGGTGCATAACTAAATAATTCTAACTATACAAACTTTTAATATATTTGGTAATATTTGATACTTTTGTAAACTAAAGAGGTACATAATATAATTAATATTTTTATAAGCTAAACAAGGACTTTCAATGAGTTTAGTGGCCAAAATTAAGCCTCAAAAACAATTTTTTTTACATTTTGAAGGTACAATAATTTGATTGTTTGCTTTGTATAGGACTAAAGGTCCAAAATTGAAAGTTATAAACATGAAATTAAAGTAGTGGGAAAAAAAATATAAAAATAAATAATTTCAAAACCGTTCAAACCAAATCGGAATGATTGGTTTGGTTTGATTTGCTTTAATTCTTTAATTGATCTGGTCTGGTTTATGAAAAATGCAAACCGAAATTTTCAATTTGGTCCCAAAAAAGGCGAAACCGCTCAAACCGGACCGGTGAACACCCCTATTATGTCTAGATGTGTTAGATTGTGTTTACATTGGTATTGATTTGCATTGTTTGCAGTATTTTGACTCTTCAACTATAGAATAGAGCCTATAATTTATTGGACTGGTGATACGCATACCCTCTTTTAGAAAATAGATTTCGGATTCCATATAAAATTCATCGATATCCATATTATTAGTATTAGAAAAAGGGTTTGAGATAAGGATAGGCTTTTATTATTTGATTAAAAAAAAATATGTAACCCCAAATAGAACCTCATTATTATTTTTTAAATTATGATTAGATCAATTTCAAGTGAATGTAGGTAACTAAGAATTAAATGGCTTAAATATTAAGAAAAATTATCCAAAAGTTTGCGAGTTTAGAACTTTATATCGTGAGTGAGGTTCATGAGATTTTCAAGTTCTTTTGTATATTTTTTATATTAAAAAGAAGTTTGAATTTAGTAATGTAAAATGCTTATGTCATGAATTTAGGGTTATATAACTCTTAAGTATTTTTAGGATAAAAAACCTATTATAGGGTTTGGACTTTGGAGTACCTTACACTTGTATTATTGTGTTCTAAAAACCATGATAGGATTTGTTCTTTGTAGAGGTCCCAAAGAAAATGCAACCAACATAGGTGGAAAAGTGGCACATTAATTATCCAAAAAAAAGAAAAGTGGCACATCGTTCTCCATGCTAAGTTGCTAACACGGAAAATGTTATTCTGATCCAATATTTTGGAATTTCTATTACTCCATTCATTCACATTAGATATGTGTTACACTTGTATGTTTAATTAGGTTTGATATCTCTTTTTTAGTTGGGGAAATTACACTTTGTCCCCCTAAATTATAGGCTATTTTTATGATGGCCTCATGTGGTTTCGATTGCATCAATATACCCCCTGAATTATTTGATTGTATCAAATTACCACATTCTACTAGTTAGCCAATTATTTCTTTAACAGGAAAATGATGTTAGACTTTTTTTTTTTTTATGCATTATTTATTCTAAATTGTTAATGTGTCTATAAGCATATCAGTGAAATTTCATAATTTTTCTCAATATATTTTAATTTTTTTATGAATTATTTTCTCCAGACATAAAATAAAATTCATAATAAATAAAATATATAGTGAAAATTAATGAAATTACACCAGTATGCCTATAGACTCATTAGCAATCCAAGATAAATACTGCATAAGAAAATAACAAGTCTAACACCATTTTTAAGGAAAAAAAAACTCACAGAAGGAGGTAATTCAAAAACTGCTAATAGTTCAGGAGCACATTGGTGCAATCGAAACCACAGGAGGACAACATAAAAACGGCCTATAGTTTAGGGGGAACAAAGTGTAATTTTCCCTTTTTAGTTCCTACCCTCCAATTGTGAATTCATACAACCAGAAATATAGACACATTCCTATGAATGTGAAAAATATAGATCAAATTAGTTTATTCAAATTAGAATTGTCAAGTCATCCATAATATTACTATTCCTTTTATGCATATAAATATATGGTTTTGGTAGAAACAATTCCCAACTCTCACAACCCCAGCAAAGTCTTGAGTTTGGAGAGAGTCAAAAACCAAAGAAGCCCTTTACAGGACATAGAAGACTCATAAAATCATAAAAGCTCTCTTCAGCATGTAAAGGTTGACAATGGCACATATGTGATTTATTAAAGTCCCATATTATTTTATGCTCTAAAACCACTCACAGATTGATTAAAATCCATGCTACCAACCATTTATATTGATCATCACTTAGGCACATATGTGATTTATTAAAGTCCCAATTATTGTGATTGTTATTATTAAAGGCAAGTAAATCGACAAGAAATCCCTAATCGACACATTACCAAGTCAATATCTGATAACAGTGCAACCACATCAAAAACTAATTGCCAGTGAAAATACTCTTGTTATTGTATTTATATTAATATATGAACTGCAATACAACAATCACAACCTACACCCTAAATCTAAAACCCCACCCACCCCTTCCTTCAAAAAAGTCTCCCATCTTTTTTACATCACCTATTTACCAGGAGTAAAAAGCTGGGGGAAGCTCAGATACAAGAAGCTCCTGTTAGTGAACCATGCAAAGAATGAAGCTGCGTCTTTGTAAGGCACCTTCGGTAAATTACGTCAGAATTAGCCAAGTTCAAATTGGAGATCTGGAAAAATGTCCAGTGGGGGGCAGATCATGAGTCAAGATGATATACAAATCTTCCCGAAACAGTGAAGTATAAGTTATCTATCACATACAATGCCGTTGGTGCTCTCAACGATCTGGTCTGGAGTTGGAAGACTTCATCTTCTCCAGTAGCCTCACCTTGTCAAGCAACTCTTGGATGGTATTAGACGCTTCCTACAACAAATACAAATTTTCTAATCTCATGAGTTGTCCTATTCTGGCAAAATAAGCAGGGTAAAACTTTGAAACACAATGAAAAGAGATTTTTTTTTTTTTTTTTTAAATAAAAAAAGACCTTCAACTTCTTTCTCAAATTTTCCTCCTCAATGTCTCGTCGGTCCCTCTCCTCTGAGAATATATCGATTAGACTTTCTTGTTCCTTGTTCATGTCCTCAATTTTTTGTAGTGCCTCCTGGAGCTGATCAAAGAGCAGACAGGTATTTGTAATACACATACAAACATAAAGCTTTCATAATTTACCAAGTTGACTATATTACACAGTTGGTTTCCATTGTTGGATTTTTTTCGAAGTTTGTGACAATTCCCCATTATTCATGAGTTCAATTTTTGTTTTCTCCCTATTTTTTGTTTCAATGTTTGTTTTCTAGGGATAGATGGCATGGTCATTGTGATGTTATCTTCGCCTTCTCAAAGGCCTCAACTGAAGGTCTTGCCATAAAGACAGATTCTTTGCCCCCCTAGAAGCTCTCTCAGGGAAGCTTCATGTTTGGGGAAGGACAACTTTTTTATGAAGGGGAACTCTTTGACAATCATAAATTGGGTATCAAATGGCATCCTGGGGACACAGAGATATGCTTACTTCCTTCAGGAAATTCATTGCCTTTCTTCCCTGTTGGGGGGTTCTCAGAAAGGACAATGAACAGGCTGATGCCTCTTCAACACTTTACACATTACTAGTCTCCTTGATCGATTGCACGTCATAGAGGTTGTATATTGGATTATATATATTTGTTTTAGCAATTTTTTTTCTCTTCTCCTGAAGGATTTCTAATCCTTCCTTGCATCTTTCCTCATTTTGATGAAAAATTTCTTTTTTCTATCAATATATATATATATATATACACACACACACACAAACTGAAATGATCCTATTTGGGATCAAGGATAAGATTTATGTCCAATCCATGCATGAGGACTGTTGGATTTGATTGAACAGTCCATATGCGGTGCGTAGAAAAGTCCAGTTCTGATGCATAGGACTGTTTCTAAAATGTCGATCAAATCTAACAATACTCATGCATGGATCGATGTAAATCTTATCCAATGTCCCAAATAGGATCACTTTCGTGTGCGCGAGTGTGATGCATCACGTGCGTTGCACGTGCAAATATTTTGTGAAAAATAAAATCCAAAAAATTAAATATAGTAAAAGCATGCAACTAAAATGAAATATTCAAAATTGTTAAAAAACTGTCATATAACTCGTAGGTTAAAAAAAAATCCATAGTACAAATTAAAACAAAATCTTTATTAAACATATTAGCAAAATAAAATTGTATTTATTCTTTCTGAAAATAATAAATAAAGTATAAATTATAATGTATTTAATTGGTTGAGAAATTGAGTTCAATATGAAAATGAATTAGTATTTATAAAAAAAATTAATTTAATTAATAAGACATTTATTGTGATTAATGAAATTTTATGAGCCCATGGGAGGAAATTTTAATTTAATGTACAAGACTTCCAACAGAATTGAATTCGGTATAGAAACAAAATATAGGGATATTATAGTCAATCAAAAAATAATAATTCAGGATTCACACTTCTATATATAGTATCGGTATATATATCTCACAACATCTGCAAAGACAGAGATCCAAATATCCAAGACGGGTCAAATTCACCTAAGGTTGTATAACTGTAGGTATCAATGATTAATCCTAGTTGAAAGGATGCATTTGAGCAAATTAAACATACCTCTATCAACATTGAACAAACAGATGCATCATCATTAAATCATTCGCCATATATTCTGGAATATTTATGGCAAAATGATGGTAAAGGTCCAAAAGGTAGTGCGGCACTTACCTGAGTTTCAAGTGATTTACACCTCTCTCGTTCGGAATGTAAATCATGCAACAAATCTCTTAAAATATCATCCTCCTTTTTCTTTAATCTAAAAGAATAAAAAAGGAATTAAATGTAAGAAAGTTCTTGAAGTAGGTAGAAACAGAAATCCAATACTAGTATTTTATGGAGGCAGAATAATCATACCTTTCCCTTAACTCACGATTCTCTTCTTTCAACTGATCTATAGCATATGCGTTGGAGTTTGAGGGGGAATGCTCATTCCCATTAACACCATTTTCCTGCAAGTCGAACAATGTCATTAGAAAAACTCTATTGCACAACTAATGAAATACTTTCATGCCAAGCACTGGTCATCTATCCTTGTATCCAGACATATGATTTCTTTTCATTATAGCTATTACAAACATGAATGCACATGCAGAGATGCGCTCCGGCGGGGGCCGCAGGGGGGAGGTGGTCAAATTATGTTAATTTGTGTCATTCCAGATAAATTCCATCAAATCATGATGATGGTATAGCTTAGTAACTGAACGCAAATGATGGAGCTTCATCCCTTAGGAGAAAGGATGATCCATCACAAATAATCAGAAAATCTAGCATCCATCGTGTTGTTCACAATGAATATGGAGAAAAAAGAAAGATAATTCAACATAAATACAGAAAATTCAACATATTGGATGGTTCAGATTAAGAATTAACCCCATCAAGTAGAAAGGATGAAGCCTATACAACTTTGTACCCTATTGCAGAATACAGATGGCTCCTCTTTCAATAGGATTGGTGTCCTAGCGTCCCTTTGAGGATCTCTTTCTTTGATTGGACTCCTCATTTGGATAGAATCCTCAAACACTGATCAACTTATAGAACTATAGAAGGGGACTGGTAATGGCAAAGGTGTGTATCTTGTGCCTTGGAGTAATCAATGTATAGCATCTTCATTCACTCCAACTTCTGTATCTGGCCTGGCATTTTCTCTCAATTGCATGGTTGGAATAGAGGGTGGAGAGGGGGAAAGGTGTCATCTTGTCAACTTCATTTGCTGTGCACCTCCATACTTGGCACTTGGTGGAAAGAGGCTTTCGGTGATATTTGGAACCTCCTTCCGTTCGTGAATGGAACATGTGGAAGGGAAGAAATGCAAGGATATTTTAATGACAAAGCTTGGACGTTTATCATGTATTGAATACAGAATTAAATCTCTCCTCTCTAATTGGGCGTCTTTGGCTCTGGTTTTCAGAGGTATGTCAAGGAGTAGATATTGTGAAACAACTAGGAGAGTATTATCTATTTTTAATGCTAGTAAGGTCTTGTGTGCATAAAAGCCTGTGGAAATCTTGAAGGTTGAGTTCTCAAAGTGTGAAAAAAAAAATGCATATAAAGCTTAGCTTCAGGCATAACAGGGTAATCAAGAGAGTTGACTCTGAAGGGAATATAAATGAAACTATTATGGTATAAACCAGAAAGCCAAACACATCTAATTTTTAGATTGTGTGACAGGATGATAGTTTATTCAACCAGCTAATACAAAACAGGAGGTTTAACTTAAGAGAGGCAGTTATCAGAAATAACCTTCGACTGGGAAACTGTATTGGTTTGAACAGTCCTTCCACCTGATCCACAATCTTGCTGAGCTTCAGAATTTTCCACGAACAAAGATGACTGGGTTGTATGGAAGCCATCTTTCAAGGAAGACTTCTTAGCAGTTAATGTCTTGTGATGACTCCCATTTTCTCTTTTCTCAGGTGCGGCAATTTGCACATCATCATCACTGTCATTCTGCTCAGAATGTGATGATGGCTCTGGAGAACTTGATCTTTTTCCAGATTTTGTGGGGGCCTTTTTTCTATTTCCATTTTTGCTTGTCAGATGTCCATTTCCATATTTGGAGTCCATTGTTTTGTAAGATTTTTCTGATTCTCTTCCTCCATATTTCTGATTTGATTGTGAATAGAACTTGTCTGAATTTGAATTTGGCGTTCTGCTGCTTGAGGCAGTATACTTCTTTTTGGGTTGAGAAGATGTTTGAGGAAGATAATCAGGAGAAGTTTCTACAAAATTAACATCTATAAGTGGGAGAATGCAAGAAA
>JAESVK010001301.1:3022950-3035647 GCA_017140935.1 Hamamelis virginiana
GGTGGGGTTGTGTTTTTTTTTTTTTTTTTTTTTTTTTTTTTTCTGGGCGGATTACAAATGAATGAACCTTAGAAAAACCAACATAGAGTGGCTAGAAAAACAAACCAGTATGTCTTTTGCATTTGTACTAATCGTGACTCAAGTCTTGAGAGAACTGTTGTACGCTCAAACCCCTGCTTATCATGAGCTGGTTCAACAAAATTGGCTTCCAAAACACCTGAGCCAGAAATGAAGTGCATGAGGAGTGATCTTAAGTCAACTATTTAATAGAAACTCAGAATGTCAATGAAGAAACAACACCTATAACTCCACGACCATCACTTCCAGCAGCATTCCAAAGCCTCCAAAAGGGCTGACAAAAACAAATAAAACTCTCATGTAAGAAGAATTTCTAAGTAGTTCATCACTAGATTCTGCAGACACATGATTATAATCCAATAGACACATGTTGAAAACGGAAAGTTCCAAATCCAGAGACATGTGTTTGTTTATTATCAGCTTTATGTTTGGCCAGAGAAGAACAATAGAGAGTTGTCTTCTATGCTCAACTTAGAAAATACTTTATGTAATAATATAAACCCGGCTTTCCATCAATAAAATCTACAAAAACAGTCCATGTTGCCAAGGAGCACACTTGGCAATGATGATCTTTCTGCAAGTTTTAGAACCATAACTGAAAACACAAACCAAGGTCTAATTACAAGACTCTTTCCATTGCATAACCCAAAATTATATTGATACAACACAGACCAGTCTAATTACAAGATTGTTTCATTGCATTCCATAAATTATACTGATACAACATCAGAACAAATATATTTACGCTTATTTCATGCAATTCTAATACACAATTCCTATTCTTCTTTGAAAAAAAAATGGCGTTGATATTGAGCAATGGGTAGACCTTATTCTATACACATTGTTGCTCGGCTGTATCTTTCATTTTTGCAACAATCATAGAACTTGTTTATAATTAATCTACTACAAGAAATTCAGTCTAACCTCAGCATTAAATATTTATATTTGACTAATCTCATATTTAAATTGCCCATTTTACCAAGTTCAATGTCATCTGTGTGTTTTTTATTTTACCATTGTTTTATAAATAATAATAAACGTCAGCCCCATACCAAAAGACAAAAATGCATATAACAAATTAAATCTTGTTAGCGCATTAGAACATATAAAAGTTGACCAATCTCATATTTAAATTATTCAATCGTTTCATTTTACCAAGCTCAAACACCATTTTTGTTTTTGTTATTTTATTTTATTTTTTAAATACCTTCCACATTAGTCAACATTTATATGTTCTGATGCATCGACAAAGACTTAATTTCTAGCTTGGTAATTTTGACGTTTGGTTGATTTGAATGATCATGTTGTTGCTATATGAATTACATCCAAGACTCTATATGTGCTGAAATTTGCAGAGACAATTTACCAATATAATTTTATCAAAAATTGAATCAAATGATGATTTCAAACTAACTCGAGCAGAATCAAAAGTTAAAAAGGAAAGCAATTGGACCACAGGGACAAGGTTTATGTTTGTCAGCTTTCTGAATACTTATTCATTTCAAACTTGTCAATAAATTAAAAAATTTATGCAAATGATACTACTAATGAATGAGCATCTAGGGCGCAAAGGGTAAAGAGATTGTTGAATTAATAGATGATGCAAATTATGTCACACAGATTATAACCTAAAGGAAAACAAACCTTAATCAGCCGATTCTTGTGATAAACATTGAATCCTTGAACATCAATATGATGTTTTGCATCCTTCACAAAGCCAATAGTCACGACAGCAACCATCTGATAAACACAGTGGCATGTGATCAGTACTAGTAATCATAAATTAGCACGGCAGGGAAGCATGTCAAATCAAGATTCAATTACATTCAAATCTTTTGGGATTCCATCAGCACCAGGCTGTGGGCGGTATGTAACCTCCTGAGTCAGCATCATATCATTCACAATATTGTGGTGCTCAACGTCTTTCCCACGAAGAATAATTCGGAAGCCAGGTGGAAGTCTGAGATAGAGAATTGAGGCATAACTCTGGAAATTGAAACGAAACAATATAATCAAAACCAAGTGGAACAAGGAGGGGAAAAAGAACAATCAAGTGCCTCAGAAACAAGCCACTGTCATAAAGCAGAGAGAGAGTCTAAAGCTTTATGATTGACACCAAATCTGGTTTAAACGTCCAAACAATTGTGTCTACAAATAAATGTTCTCATTATATTTGACGAACTCAAAGTAAGATGCCTTCATGCATATTCCAGATGTGCTTCAGCTTAAAATTCATGCATCATTTGACATCACTTTCATCCACGACACGATTGTGAAGGAGATTCTAGATTCCTCCAGGATTCTCTAATTTTGTAAGGCCTAAAATCATGCCATCTTTGTTAAAATGCTCATGTTTATCATAGTGCGGTGCTCAACTTTGTGGCTTAAAATTTGAAAAAAGAAAAATATGTTATACCCCAGGTCTCTCCAGGGCCAAAAATTGTGACTTATCTCTTTGAGAAATTATTTTTCCACAAATAAAAATTACTACTGTTGCCTCTTATCAAGTAAACATTCATAGACCTTTTCTGCATTTTGATACCACCAAAACTGTGCATGATAAAGAGAGAAACATGCCTTTTTAAGTTTTAGCGACTAATAGTTTTTTACTATTCTAATATAACCCATTTTACATGTGGTTTCATTGACCATGGGAATTAGGTATTTGTTCCCCTTCCAATGCACCTTCAAAGATGCACATGACTGGTCGGTCTTCCTTACATGTTTAACTCGATATATTTGATTGCATAAGTATCTGGTGATTCTTTAAACCATAGGTTTGCAACCCATTGTTTGAACCATCTTAACACTCACATCATGCCAAAGTTTTTATTGTGTTTAAAATGTAAATAAATAGATCTACAGATTAGTTTATTAGTTTATTACTATCTATCCTTTCCCGCATGTTTGCAAATAACGCAACCTTATTTGTCCCTGAATCTGTATAATTCCCAATTAAAAGCATTTGTGTTCTCGTCTTTCCATAAATCTTGAAGATTGACTATGAAGAACACCTTTTAAAGCAACATCCCCTTAGTACCATATGCCTTGATTCTCCAATTCCAAAATGGATCACCAAAGGAAGCAAGATTACCCAAGAAACACTATACGAGCAAATGAAACAACCCAATGAGGGGGAATGGTAACGGAAGAAGTGATCCACTCATTTCTAAAAAGAGGGGAAAAAAAATAGCACATTGATAATGAATCCCCTGCAATGAATTAGTAAGCAGAGGGTATTCTATATAGTAAAATACCCCAAACAAGGAGGGAAACTTTGAAAGGAACAAGAGATCCATAAATTCTCTCAATGGAAAATACTTGGCTACTGAACAGTGAGGATGAACTCTTAACCAGAGACATTTCAAATTTTGAGCCCACCACATATAAGTAACCAATGCTGATCATGCGATATTTTTATTTCATTATAAAGTGCAGCTCTACATAATAATAATAGTAATAAAAATATTAAAAATTATATTAAAAGACTACACATTTCAAGTTCAGAGCTTGACATAAAGGTTCCTCCTCGCCAACAAGTAGCCAAGTATTTTCCTTCTCTTAGAAGTAAGAAAGAGCTCTCAAGAAGGGTGCAAGACGTCCTTCATTTTCAAATAATGGCCACCTAAGAGTTAAAGCGTGCACATAAGAATTAAACCACTCTAACAACCGAGGATCTACAATGAAATATATTACAATTTTGGGGGTTATCTAGTGACTAAAAGGAGCAAGAAGCAAGCTGTCATTGCCAACTCAAGCACAAAAGTACATAGTATGATATAGAACTACAACTATCATCCATGGCATCTTGGACTTGCTATGGAAAACAAATTCAATAAAAGTCTAAATTTCCCATGACTTGACCCATTATGAATACAGCAGCGACTAGCACATAATTTAGTTCAACAAAACCAGATTGAGCATATATTGGTAGATCAGTACTTCATCCATGAACTGCAAAAGAGTTGCTGCCAAAATGTGTTTCATATGAAATAACAGAAGACTATAAACCATTTTACCAAATTTGTTGGAACTCGACTGTTTGGTATCTTTTGCAAGTTAGGCATGACCAATCACTAACTCCAGCTTCAATATTGTCTTCTTTTTTCCATAAATACATGTCCTTTTCATTAAATGTGAGCCTAATACTCAACTCAACATAGCATTATCCCAATTTCTTGGAGTCAGCTACAAGAATCCTACTTTGTCATTTAGAATCCATGTTTGCATCATTCAAGTAATGATGTTACACATTGTCTACCAAACACAACCTCCCATCCTCCAGACTTGAAACCAGTTCAGTAAAAGGATAAGGCACTAAACAAAGGACAGGCGTATACTGTAGATTTAATGAAAATGTGTGGATACTAATTTCTATTTACAAGTTACTAAGCACCATTTTCAGGTTAAAATCTTTATTGCATTTCCTTTCATTTTTTCTTCCTTCTTCTCTGTATCTTTCTTTGTTCTTTTGAGTTTCCAACTTCTTTAAAATATTTTCCCTTTATTTCAACATTTAATTCAGTAACAGATGGTGAAAGGCGTTATATAGAAATACCATTGAGCTAATAATTAGTCTATATAAGAATTTTCCAAAAAGCTAACACATCAATAGATCCAGAAATGAATTCTTTAAAATAAAAACAAAAATTCAAACTCTATCATGCAATGGGTAAGCTGTCATTGTATACCCTTAATGAATGTCGATAAGTCAAGAAGTGCCTAGAATTGGGAAACTGCTGTGCCATTTGTATATTCTTCTCATCTCGGTTGACACCTCTAATTTGGATATCCTGCCATGTCATACACCATTCATGATTAGGTTTACAGAGAACGCTCTTCAGAATCTTAATTTCTAAGCCTGAAATATTAGAAAAATGAAATGATCCACAAAAAGGTGCAAGAACCTCACAGACATACATGTTTATCAGCATCAAAATCAAGTTCCAGAAGTCCCTGGTCATCCTCCCAGAGATTGTATATGATTATACGCGTGCCATGATCCTTCATCAGATTGAACTGCAAATGAACAAAAAAAAATTAGAGGAAAACAACAAAGGTACTCAAAGCTAAATAATAAGCATAACATTGAGCTGGAAATATACTGATGAAGTCAAATAAAGAGAAAGAACAAAATAATAAAGTAGAAATGAATTACATAACGAGGGTTGGAGAGATAATTTACAACTCAAAAGTGAGCAGCTAAAGGAATTGTTGATAGTGTAAAATTCTAGCAAATCATGGACCAATAAATGATCGCCACGTGGACTAGTAGCCAGTGTGTCAAACCATTGAAAGGGATCATAGGTCAGACAAAGGAAAGGGTTAGAATGTTAAGTCACCTGAGACCGAAGGTCCCGAGGTCGACAGATGCAAGCCTAGGATCTTGGGGGACATCTAATGTCTACAAGTAAAGGTGCATCCCACATTCACAGATGCTTTTCCTCCGTCGAACTCCCCACTTTGACGGAGCTACGCACCTTAAGGTGGATGCCCTTCACAAGGATGCTCACCTCCATAGTGGAAGCTAGGATGCAAGAGCCACTCTAACTCCCCCTAGAGATGTTCTTGCAGTGTTGAGCTCTAGTGCTCCGTGTAAGGTGGAAGGTTAGTGTCCACCGACCTCACATCCTCTTCTCTCTTGGCTTGAGGGGACTGATTCGGAGTTTGGAACGAAGGCTAGCTAAAGTAAGGAAGTATCCGCCTAGGTTGGCGGAGAGGGAGGGGTCGTTCTTTGCCTTCTCCGTATTGAGAGCATGACCATTGGCCAGGGTAACGTGTCCTCAAACATGTGGCAAGTGCACCACAATTTCTGTATCACAGTTGTTGACCCGTCGAATTGGGAAGTGTGCATGCATCACCAACAATTATGCAACCCCTCTAGTTTACAATCGTAAACAAGGATTACTGTTAAGTACGACATCCACATATGCTACAAAATCCAAAACCATGTAAGCCTTTCCCACAAAAAGTTTGCTAACTAATCTTAGTTTCTAACTTTCCAATAGGTATCTCGACCCCATAAAAAATTCTAATATTCCTTTCTTTCCAAGGAGTCCAAAAGCATTGCATTAGGCACCTTCTTCCAACTTCTAACATCACCCTCCAACCAATTGGAGAACAGATTGAAGTAAAACCCAATGTGACCCAAAAATACCTAAATGTAACATGCACAAGTCCCTCACCACTTGACAATGAAGAAGGTGATCCACCCACTCGACCACTTCTTTGCACATGCTAAACTGAATTAGCAAAACACTTATCTACTAACATCTTTGTTCCATGAAAGGTGGTGAACTTTGGCAATTCTTATTGCTTCCAAGAAAAACATATATAAGTTAAAGGGATCCATCATTGTAAAAGGATTCAAGTAAAAAGGCAATTTTATGGTTGTTTGAATGCTAAAATTCATTTTCCTTAGCTTTTGACGCTTTCTACCAACATTTATATTTTTCTTGTTTTCATCTAGACAGATATTTCAAAATTACCAAGAAACATGTGATGTGATTGAAGCCAAACCAAAAATAAAGAGGAACACTTTGTAAATAATGCGTACCATATAGAATGTTTTGTTTCAACAATAGAGGAATGAACTATCACCTGTCGAAGAAGATCTACTTCACTTGAAAATGGAGACCAGTGCACTATTGTTTCCGCATTTGTATTCCAATCACCAAGAGATGTTCGTATTATCTTTTTCCATTCCCGTCCTCCTCTTTCATAGTCAAGCTTTACATTTCAATTTCAATAACAATAATGATCAGAAGTACATAACTAAAATATATATTCTATGGTATCCTGCTGGCATTAAAAAAATTCACAAACCATGTTCCACAATCAAGACATTAAAGATCAATTTATTAACAAGCACATAAATTAAACACATATTCTATGGTACCCAAAAGGCATCTGCCTCACAAGATAAGGCTTGTGCTTTTTCACAGTTCTAAGCTTCAATAGATTTTTTATCCACCTTCCTTTTATCAATTTTCTGCTAAGGTTAGTCAAAAATCCAACCACAATTACATAAGAGTATTGGAGAGCTTGAATTCTTTGATCCCTAGTAGTCAGTCTATCTTAGCCTGTTCAATCCCAATTAAGGAAGTGGGATGTAATGTAAAGTCACACTATGTTTGTTAGTGAATTCCATAAACAAAATGTAGTTCAAGGATGTGATGGGTTGTGTAATTATCACTCATTATCCATTGTACTCTGTCGTCATGAGAAGGCTGCTTCAATCGCTTGTTTGAGAAATAAGACATCTTCGCCAAGCCTTGCTATCTCACATTTTAGGATGGTAAGTGACTTAGAGATGATGAGAACTCAAAATTAGGTCGTTATTCCAATACTCCTATTTAATTTTGTTTGAGTCATGGGAAGTCAGAAAGAATTAAATTGGTATTTGCTTTTGAGAAATTATAGTGTCTGAATTACTAAGCTTGATGCCCTAATTGATCTACCAAGGCCAGTTCACTTAATCTGGCATCCACAACTCAATTGATCGATTGAGCAATTAGCACCAATTGACGGAGTGGCACAAATTCAGTTTCCTTTTATGATTCGGCATATATTTTGATTGAATTTTTTTCCTATTCTGATTTGTTTTTCAAAATTCTACATAATGTGAGCAACCCCATGAAATTTGAAGCTCTCTAGGTCTTGAAAGCTTGTAAGAATTGTATCTTTCAATGTCTGATATTCCCTCAAGCTTTTAAGATAGCCTTTAATGGAATCTACCTATAGAATCTACCACACTCTTTGTTTTATACATTGCCTATATGTTATGAGTGTGTGAAACCTGTAGTTTCGAATTGTGTGATTTGGTGGCTACCAAATTGTGTGCACAGTGGAACTGGTTTGTGTGTGGGTGCAAAGAGAGCAGATCGTAAAGTTCGATCCGTGGCAATTCACAAGGATGTGGTCAACCAACAGTTCAAGATTTATATAGTCGAGTAAAAACTAAAAAGTCAGTGGGTAACGTTATGTGTCTCATAAACATTTTACTCGCATAGTGCACTGTTTACACCTGGACATGGTCCCATGGTTTATTTTTTGGAAGGATTTTCCTCGTAAAACTTGCTTGGGCTGATTGATTGGATGCTTATGTTGATTAGACGTTTTAGCTAATCAACTTAGATTAAAATATGTCTTCGATATATTTTTTTAAGTTGGTTAATCGATTCCAACTTTGTTTTGAGAAACTAAATAACTTATTTGATATTTAAAGCCACAATTGGGCTACCTAGCACCCAATGGAACTGCCAAATTAGCATTTTAGGTAAAAACATCAATGAATTAATTTAACTCCATTAGAATTGAGAAAGCCTATCAGATAATAAAACTAATTTAATATGCAGGTCTCCAAGAAAGTTGAATATTGTAAAGCACGAACATTGGATGAGCATGGCACCACAAGAAAACAAGTATTTTTACTAATATAGAACAGTGAAATATTCATTTGTCAAAATCAACAGGTTACCATGTTCTTGGTTTAGTGCTTAGAGATGTCCAATGTATTGTGTTTGTAAACATTTAATCATGATATAAGGTGAATGACACGCTGCCTCAATATTCCAAACAGCTATGATGCAAACATTCAAACAATCGTAACACAGTAGTGACTCAATAGTTAATATGAGTAGTGTCCTAAAACACGCATAAAACTGTTTAACATTATTACCATGGGAACTACAATATCTTCCTTCCCCGTGCTCCTTAGAAATGTGTAGGATAGCAATCCAATGCTTTGTGTGGGGCTAAAAGGCAACAAGCAAATGATTTAATTAGTTTCACCGCACAGATTAATAAAGCACAATATTTTTTATTTTAAAAAAAAAAAAAAAAAAAAACCTTGATAAGTAGAGCGCAAAATAATATATTTAAAAATAATAATAATAATAATATCAATAGCATAAAACAACATAGTAAAATCTTTCTTTCTCCAACTAGGTATCTTACTAAGTCTCAAAGTGCAATAAAACCAAATGAGAAAATGATAAAGGCAATTTTATTCCTGCAACCAGACAAGCCACTAACAACTTATAAAGTAAGGGAATTTGTTTTCTATATAACCTAAACTCCTAAAGAAGGATAGTATTTACCATGCATAACTGAAAAAGCAACCTGAAATAAACTGTTCTAAAAATTAAACAAACCAAATGCCAACCTTTTTCCATCTTTTCCACAACAGCGTGAGAACACAATAACATCTGCTCCAAGCCTCATGGTACTTGTCTTAAAACCATTTCCATCTGATAAAAATAAGGGGGGAAAGAAGCAATTTATGAACTATAACATGGTTTCTTCAAAAAGGGAATAGTCTGCCAACCATAACTAATCAAAAGAGGATATGCAGACAAGCATAACAATAGGTATTAGATATATTTTTTCCATTAAACTAGTGGCTTACATTGTCCAATAGTATTTGCTAATTTGGATTTTACAGAATATCCAAGAGACATGCATTGTCGCACTTTATCCGGATCCATCCCACCACCATTATCTGCATTAACAATTAATTAAACATTCCATAGCAATGACAAAAGTATGAACACAAATACAAAACCTTAGCACTAAAAGTATAAATTATAAACATAACATCTTCGCATTCAGAAAATATGCACATTACAAAGCTTATAGAAAAATGGAAAACAAATTGCATTCTAGGATGAATAAATCATGTTGAAAAGATTGCGAAATGAGAAAACAGATCTACGAAGTTGATAAAATAGTCACTCAGTTCTAAATGCCAGCCCATTGCCACACAGCAACTATTACCATTAATTCAGAAACTAAAGAACACTTGGTCCTGAATGTAAAACAATCCTTAAACCTCATGATGATTTCAAAGGTAAAATCTAAAGAAGACGAATTCAGGCAATTAACTCTCAAAACATATTAAATAAATAAGGAATGGAATACAGGCACAACACCAAACATCTCAAGATGTTTCGATCAAGTTTAAAACTAAGTTTTGGAAGATTAAGAGACTAGGAGTCGGTGATGCTCCCAATAGTTGATGAGATACTAGGAGACTTGATTGTTGTGTGCATTACTTCCTAGCATAATAATAGGGCCTCTTTATAAGAGTGCACCTTTTAAAGTTAAGAATCCAAAGGCATGAGTAATCTGAAGGTTGGCAGCTTGTTGAGGAAAATAACACCAATTCATGGTTCTCTATTTGTATTTAATTATTTATATGACTATGAGCTTGCTTGAACATTGACAACAGAAATTTGGGAAGAAACAATATAGCTTAAGGCGAAGAGTTATTGCCACTAATATGATGAGCTACTTTTAAACTGGACAGCCCCGAAATCAACATTTCAAATTGTTGTGGACTGGCGGTATATAAAGAAAGCCCCGTTTAGCGTGCCATTAGTTCTTTGGTGGGTATTGAACATAAGACAAGGTTCAGCTAGATGTATTGCAAGATCAATCTCCCTTGTAATTAATTTCTAGGATTTGTGTACTTTTGATAATAACAAAGCAGCACTAGTAAAAAATATATACCAATCCTGGAAGAGTGATCTTATTTGAAGCGCCCTTTTCATAAATTTCTATCAAGACTCAGTGTGGAATTTCAAGTCATCCAAGTAAAGAAATAATGGTACTATCGTACATCTCTCTCTCTCTCTCTCTCTCTCTCTCTCTCTCTCTCTATATATATATATATATATATATATATATATACAGGAAATGGAATCTTTGCAAGACAGGTATGTTTTCAATAAGTTTCAGGTAACTTGTAAGTAACAATGTAAGATTAATATCAACAACATTATTTGGGAAACACCTATTCTTTAAAAGATTGCTACTTCTTCTTTTGTCTCATCAACAGCCTCGGACAAAGTTTACACTAGCTATTGTCAAGTACGTAGACCACTTGTTCACATATCATGGATTTTCCCACTATATTGATTAAAATTCCCCTAGGTTCAGTTTTCTTAGGATCATGCCATCCTAGGAAGTTAATCTCCTTACCTCTTGTTTGTCAAAACATTTTTTAAAAAAAAAAATTTTGATAGGCAACAAAAATTTTATTAAAGACAAAAAGAGGACAAATGATATAGAGATAAACCATTTTAGATAACTTTGGCGCATATCGAGAAGTGCCAAGAGATCATAACTTATAATCTTCAAAATAGAGAGAGAAAGAGCAAGAATCCAGAATTAAACCAGAAAAGAAATCACATAAGATACAAAGCTGAATACCTTCAATGAGTAACATTCTACTCCCATCTTTCTTACTTTCAAGCATATCTATATTAACGTATGTAGCTCCATAGCATATCTAACATCAAAACAAATAGTTTAGAGAAAATGGAAAAAGAAGATGCACGTGTTGCAGGGTTTGAAATGTACAAGATGCAAAATACCTCATCCAATGAATTGTCCAAAAGTTCCGCAAAAGCTGCAGGAGTTAGTCGATCAACATTGTTCAGACAAAGAACTTAAAACTCTTACTAAACCCAAAAAAAAGGCAAGACTGGTGGATAAATTGGGAAGTTTACCTCCAAGAGCCCATTTATGACTGGTTGCATTGGAATGTAAAAACTTTGGATGAACCCTGACATGATCCATTCCAACTGCAAATTTGACAGATAAATGAGATACTAGTCGATCTGACAAGTTTATGAAAACTAGTTCCATAACCTTAGAACAAATGCCAAGACTGCTAAATTGTATTGAAGCTCTCAAGAATTCCAACCTAAATGTTGGACATGCACAAAGCATAACAATGCCATGAAAATTTCAATTATATCGTTGTAATGCATGGATCACATGATTGAAAGCATGGCAGCCCGTTCAACAATAAATATGGTACCTTGGTGTCGATCGTGGATGGAATCAAGGTGAATGTTCTATAGGTATTTATGAACATCTCGAGAACTTCTTTTTTTTGGCACTAACATGTATTGAATTGTTGCTTAAAATAAAATTCATAACAATACCAAGACCAAGACTAAGACCAATATTTTGAAACCGGCTTTCAAGTATAATCATTAATGCATACATACATACATACATACATATATATACATATATATATATATGAAGAAATTGAGCGATCATGCTTTATTGTGCCGAATGCTAAGCAACCAAGAAACAACATGTTCAACGAGTGAGCATAGCACAGTAAGAACAATATATTAAACCTCGCTGCAGGTAGAATTATTAAACATATATACATATATAATGAAGATAATGGAAAAGGTAGAAAAAGAAATGAATGCATCCATGAGAAGCCAGAAACAGCTCCAATTGAAGACAAGTGGAAGGAAGTTGTCTAAGTCAGTCATGTGAAACAATACAAATGGATGTAGTAATACAGCCAAAAGAAGGACTGATTCGATCCAAGTTGAAGGTGATAGAAGGATAAGAGAAAGACCCATAAAACATGGGCCGACATGGTGAGAAAAATAACGAGGGCTTTTGTTTTGACACAAGATACAGTTTTAGATGGAGCTGGGTAGAAAACGCGAAAGCATGCGACCATCATCAAGTATTTTAAGGCTTTGTTAAGCTAAGGTAAGTTCATGTGATTGTTAGACACATTCACGCTTCATATTCCAAAATGCAAAGATTGTTTCATGAAAAATTACCAAAGTTGGTATCC